>NJDD01001392.1:380228-399428 GCA_002245505.1 Calephelis nemesis | reverse complement strand
TGATAAAGCACATCACAGACGGCCAAGTTGACACCATGTGCGAGACACAGTTGTTGTTCAGTGCAAACAAGCCGTCCCACCTTTATCATAACATTCGGTCCATAGGTTACAATAGCTACGATCTCAGTTTCCAGCGAAATATCAAATTTACTTAGACGCTCTTTCAATATACGAAGACAATTTTCAGCTGTCATACTTCCATAAATAGGAACAAGTCTTAAGCTCCAAAATTTTTTGTATGAATGCACGTTGACAGCCATGTATCATTTATTGGACGTTGAAGTCCACTCGTCGAAAGAAAGACTAAATCTTTCACCTGCACTTTTCAAATGTTTCAATTCTGCAGTTACTTGCTTCTTTATTTTTTTAACTGTAATTCATAACACGTTTTCGGATGGTGACAGGTGACTTTGGTAAATCCGTGTATTTTGCTAAGAGCAGTTTTCTCAAGTCTTCTGAAGTTATGAATACACTGAATGGAAATCCATCTAATGCAATCATTCTTGCCAAAACATCATCCAGGTTATCGTCTGCACTTTTAGTAAAGTAATCATCTAATTTTCACTTGGCTGGCGGCGATGCTGTGTTCAGATTTTCGAAATCTTGACTTTTTGAAGCTGATGTAACCTTGACGTTATGTTTTGATGACAGATGTGTATGCAACCCTTAGTCGATCCACCCAAAGTCTTGAGAATGGCTGGGCATCGCTTACATTTAGCACTATTCCCGTCCTTCGCAACTAAAAAATAACTCCACACTGACGTCGTATCACTGTCTTTTTTTATGTTTAACGAAGTCTCCTGCCATTTTAAATACTTAATTTCAGACTATTGAATTTAAATGACGTACGTAACCTACGCTTACGTAACGTCGTCACTCGTCACAGGCAGAATAAAAAATGAAACCCGATTGGCGTATTTATACTTTCGTACGGGGAATCCCCGACGGGAAATAATCTGCTACAATATTATGATACGAGGTACTTGGGTGATTCCCCTGTTGGCCCGTTGGGGAATTACCTTAAGGGTATTGTATTGAAGTATTCCGAGCGGGGATGTCCCTTCTAAGTTCTACGACAAACATATTATTAGGGCTGTACCTGTGTAGTATGTATCGTCTCACAAATGCCTTTAATATATTCTAGGCAAGGTTTTTGTCAAGGCACAATGGACTACAGAATGCAAACTAGACATGTTTGTGGCAATCCCAAAAATCCCGAGATTAGCCAAGTACAGTCCCGGGATTTTCGGGGCTAGAAAACGGCCGGGATCCCAAATCTCCGGATTGTATTCTCTAGCTAAGATGTATATGACTGTGATATGTATTAAAAACCAGAACAGTTATTATAAATTTAAAAGAACTTTTGTAATGTTAAACAAGTGCAGTGATATACACACATCAGCTTTTAGTTGCTAGTGTATCAAATGTATACTTTTTTTTTCATAGTATTGGAAGGCAAACAAGTAGATAGATTTCCTGATGGTAAGAAATTCACACCGCCTAGAGACACCAAAAGCGCTAATGGTGCATCGCCAACCTGAAGCTGGGATGTTACGCCTCAAACTAAGGTATAAACTTAATGTTACACTTAAGTAAGTTTAATTTTAAAGGTAAGAAACTCTACCAGCTAGTCAAATGTTGTGGTGTCAGTGACGGTAAGTCTATGTTTGCCTTTTACGAACTGCCTGGCAGAAAGAAGGTCTACTCTGCAAAGGAGCCCTGACTAACACAGGAAAAAGAATTACCGTTATTTCTGTGTTGGTGGAATTAGGCACTGAACCATTTTCCGTAAACTGTAAGCCAAAGTAATCTTTTTCCACTAATTCAAGATGTTGAAAGACTTGCTCCAGTAGCACACTGCCTTTTGCTTTTTTCTGGAAAATTAAAAAAAATTGAATAATAAGCAATACAACAAATTTATTTAAGTGTAGATAAATGTAATCCAATCCACTAAAATATACTTGCCTGGTAACAAGACCATCAAGACCAACCAGAGGTGGTAGTGCAGAAACTCAGCTAGGGATCCACTGCCTTTACCTATTCCTGACTCTACAATAACAGTGTCATAATCTCATTCATCAATTTATCTATAAGATTTACATTAACAATAGGCAATGGATTACCATCAGAAAAGTCATGTGCTTGTTCAGTCTTAGACCATTAAAAATATAACAAAAAAAATATTAAAACTTGCCTTTTTTAAACAAAGACATTCCTAAATACACAAGAAAATACAGACAATGCAAGACATATTACCATCAACTGAGATGTTAGTTTTAACCTCTCCAACAAGTTGAGATATTTAAAATAATTAAATTGAGAGAGATTTGAATTCAGACTTTGAAATGACATTACATGTACCCATATATTTAATAATTAACATAAAAAATGAATATAAAAATCCAATAAACTCAGGGAACACCCAGCTTGAGGTAAAAACAATAATTTCTTTAGCATGTAACAATGACAGTTTTTTAGAATGTTCTCTATGTAAAGTACACTGAAGAACTCACCTCAATTTGGAAGCTCTGTTGAGTATCATCCAGAAACACGACCACAATGTTGATGATGTTAAGCTTTCGATCCCGCGCTAGCTCAGATGCGCGTACGTTGTATGTACCACTAGAACTACTAAATGCACGGCGTGATACACTCTCAATCATTTCATCGATTACTCACCACCGGATTCTTATCAGATAAGTCAACGGACACACCGCTACGAGACCTCAAAAGAACTCAATTAGGCTTCAGGCATTCTAGTAACCTCTAACCCCGTGAATCATTATCCTAGTAATTATTGCATACGGTGTAAGTATTCTGTGACCACAATCGACATACTCTGACGTATTATACGCGCAAATTATAGCGTCTTCCAAATGCTTTACATTTTTTGTTTATTTATATGTTTTGCTTATGTTCAGAAAAATAAATCTTCAAGGTTAATTCTGTGAGTACAGAGTATTAAAGAAAAAATATACAACATCCGCAACCTATATTTGAGTTATGTCACTAGCTTAAAACAATTCAAAAAAGCAGGGCGATTGCAGGAATAACTAAAAAATCACTTCCACTTGATATAAAATTATTTCGCCATATTTGACAAGTAGACATGACAACTGACTGACTCCTTATCCAAATTAGCCTGTTGGAAATACCATACGATTTATCCGTAGATACGCAGTTTGATTTCGCCAATGCTTACCTGTTGGTGAAGAATAAAATAAACAGAGATAAAGCAAAATAATATTTATGTATTTGTATAAAAATAACTGAGTATAATATTATTGTAAACTAGATGATTAATTTGATTGAAATAAAAACTGTGTTAGAAATCTCACACTAAAACCATAGTTTAAGGACTAAAGTCTAAATCTACGGTAAATGGGAGAAACAGAACCTCTTGCTAAAGAGTGTTTATATTCTGTGAACAGAACAAAGCAAACGGATTAGCAAGACACATTGGGCGTGTTTGGCCGAAGTAAGTACTTACTAAATTTTGTAAGTCACTTACTATGCTTACAAAATTTTCGGCCGGGACACAAAATAAGTGCTAACGCAGTAAGTATGGCTTAATATACGACGCCATTTTGCTTATTGTTGATGTAAACAAAACGGACAGGACAATAAAATATTTCTCATAAAATTATCCATTTGAAACTATTCACAGAAATTAAATTATATTCCTAAATTTAGTACTGTCAATTATATTCAGTCTATGAGGTTATGTACGGGATATGACATAAACCGGTGTTTTGTGTTATGTTAAGCCAGTAAGTCTGTCCTGGCCCAAAAGCACTACAGTCAGCTTGTAAGACTTTAATTTTTTTATGCTTACTGGCTAACTAAGTTTAGTAAGTACTTAGTTCGGCCAAACACGCCCATTATAGCGATTTCCCTCATCTTGTTAATAGTACACTAACGCATAGTTCTCTGACTAGTCTGTGAGTACACTGCAATCTTTATGAATAACTTTCCGCTGGAGTTTTGGCGCCATCGAGAGAAAAGATGGTCGAAGTTTTTAGTGTTAATATTGAGTGAAACTTGTCAATTTTGCTGGCATTTTGTACAATTTTGTTCAGTGAAAGAGCACAAATGAAATGATCATGAAGAAATTAGCTTAAATAATTAGCAAATACAGGATGTATTTCCTTATTGCCGCCAAATCTCCTTACATGATCTCCTTTGCTTGTGTAATGAAACCGCCGCTTTACCCAAGAGCCTGACATGACTTACTGATGACTTATGACTGATGACTAATTATCATCATAATATTATAGGAGATCATGTAAGGAGATTTGGCGGCAACGAGGAAATACATCCTGTATTTGCTAATTATATATGCTAATTTCTTCATGATTATTTCATTTGTGCTCTTTCACTGAACAAAATTGTACAAATGCCAGCAAAATTGACAAGTTCACACAGCTCACAAAGTTCACAGACTCTTGGGTAAAGCGGCTGCTTCATTACACAAGCAATGTGTAATGAAGCCGCCGCTTTACCCAAGAGCCTGACATGACTTACTGATGACTTATGACTGATGACTAATTATCATTGATTAAAATTGATATAAAATTTGATGCAAATTTCTACTTGACGAATGGCAAAATACTAACGTGAAGGCCAAAACTTAAAGAAAGAAGAAGAAAAGAAGAACTTTCCGCTGATAGTGATTAACGATACATGAACAGGGTATAGCACTCAAAATATATATTTCTTTTTCAGTTTCTAATAAAGTGAATGTTGCTTGGGTGTGTTTAATCTGTACTAATTATCCCAATGTTGTTGTATGGAAACGAGAGTTGGGGATATTAATAACGAGAGGGATATTGGAAGACGCAGGATGAATGCGGTTGAAATGAGAGCGCTACGGGAAATCTGTGGTGTAACGCTCGCTGACCGCATTCGTAACAGTGAGATCCGAGAAAGAGTGGGATGGAAAGAAAGTGTTGGTGTTAATATAAGGAAGGGCATGCTTCGCTGGTTCGGTCATGTGGAAAGAATGACAGAAGAAAGATTGAGAAAGCAGATATACAATGCGAATGTGGATGGATGTACCTAGGTGCCGGGGAGAAAAAGGTTGACATTCCACAATCACATCGTTCGGATATTAAATGAGGGTGGAGTCAAGAGTTTTCGAAACCTGTGTGTTTGTATAAAAAGGGTACTTAATGAATGTAATGGAAGCAAGACAGGTCTGTCAGGACCATGAGCTTTGCCACTCGATACTCTCAGTTTACGCGTGAAGGGTTTGGAGTGAAGATATGTATGTATTTATGTAAGTACCGGTTTCTCAACCCTTTTAAAAGAAACATGACATTGTCATTGTGTCGGCAGAAATAGGTAAGGCTACCCGGACAAGTTGCTGCACAGCACTCGACCACCAGCGGTGTTATTGATAATGCCTCACTTCGCCTTTGCTTGCCTAAGAGGATCAGGACCAACATGGGGAAAGCACATAAGGGGGAACGGGGTGAACACGGGGACAAAAACTGTATGTGCCATTTTATAAATTGAAAGTGCTTTTGGTAAAACTTCAACTTGTAACGTAATCCAAATATTATCTGGAAGCGATTTTTGAGATACGTACTACTTGACTTATTTCTATACGATCCCCAACCGTGGGTAACTAAGCTCGCTGTGCTTGGAAAAGAAAAGAAAGGAGAAACTCATATGTAGCTGACAATCCTCAACTCTAAAGACACGTTATAATGTAGGTACTCAGCAAAACTTATCATAGCGATGCTATTGGATACTATGCTTATAAAATTTAGTTTTAAAAGATTACAGTATTACTTTAAGAGCAAAGAATGGCTTAACGCAGCACCAAAATCTATCAAATCAGGTGACATCACATGGTTTACGAACTCAAGGTAGTCAAGAAAAGATGGATAAATGGATGGATTGCTGAAGCGAGTGTTTTTTACCTGCGTATAGTCCAGCATGTGAGTAGTGGATGTCAGGTCGAAATTTATACTTCCTAGCACCTAACTACCTAGCTACTAACACGCATCATGTTTAAGGAAATATTAAACACTCCTACTTACATAATATGAATATTATTAAACTATCTGATAGTCAAACAATCAGGTATTGTATGAAGGTATTGCAATTTGTCGAGTTTGATTCCACGCTCATTTTTAAGTGTGTCCAAGCGCACAAAGCTAGGAGAGAATAACTAACACTAGGACGGGTTACCGGACACTGTCAATCAGACAGGTCGTCGAAATAGCTCGACAAAGAAAATTTGTTTTTTGAAAGTTTCTTGCCCACTTTTTCCCACACGTCACATTCAAATCGTCAGAATATTAAAGATACACCATTGACCTCTAAGTATTAAATACACCTATGTATTTGCATCCAATAAACCAACGCACTTTTGACGTGCTTGAGTAGATTTTCAAGGCTATAAAATATAAATAAACTAGGCACCCTATACTCACGCCTCTTTGTACATTTGATAATAGATTTATTATATTTTTATCCACAACAGAGGTATTTTACCATCGTTTTCAAAGTATATTTCTAGATAGGTACATATTGTAGCCACATAAAAACACGTTTGACATTCTCATGCAATGGAATTATTTTTTTACGTATTTGTTATTCAGATAGTATGATTGAGTAATACCAAAAATACCTCAAGTCCGAATTCGATTTCCAATTCGCATTAAATAGAGATCCAGGTGTAAAAGTACTGACAGCGATTGTCGAAAAAAATTACACCCACACATATATCTGATGTTGTTAATATTTGCATTAACACATCTTTAGAAACTATTGAAGTAGTGAGATATGTCATTTCAGGTTAGAAGATTTATCTCCTTTAACACAATCTGACCACCTGGGTAATATTAAGAGTAGGAGTGTCTAAATCCACCCCAGTTCTCCCTCCATTATTGCAGGCACAAACGTTTGACATATTGACACCGTGGGGTTTTAGTGAGTAGGAGTCTCACATAACCCGCCACTTCCCCCGAAATTGGCGGGTATCCATGATGGATTTCCCCACGAAAAAAAAAAAAGGTTACTAGGTACTTTTATAATGATATAATAACCATTCTAAAATATCAAAAATGCATAACGTTAATATTCAAGTTTTCACTTTTGCCGACCCTCCCAGAGTGCTACTTGTCGTTTTTTTTATTATGCTATGACTCATTATCTGTTCAACTATGTGTGTCTATGCTGCGACAGATTCAGCGTTCATCGCTGCCAATTTCCCATCCATGAAGAGAATAAGTCGCTGTCTTTTGTTAGGCTGGGGGCTTGTAACAGAATGCTAGGCCTATTGTGTAAATCTTCCAGCTATTTTATCCACTACTACCAGTGGTCTTGATGGTTATGACCTGTATTATCAATGACTGCCTCTTACAATTTACAAGCTGCTCTAAGTAGGGAGGCAAATGATCTGTTGTATACAGGGGAACCAGAGTGAGGTGACAGATCAGTCACAAAAAACACAGTGAGTTTGTAAATGAGGAGGGAGATGGAGACGTCCACAAACTGTGTTTGTCTCGTTCTATCGTAATAGCCATTTGCTTGACATCTAATTTTATACCAGTATAAGCTTAGCATGAGTTTACGGCGATATACTCGCTAGCTTGGTAACGAAGAGAACTAATTTTTCAGACTAAAAGCGCTATATATTTCGACACGTAAATAACCGGACATAAAGGCAATCGCCTCTGTAATCTAGCGGTTCAGTTGTTGGACTTGAATGCATGAGGTCCCGGGTTCGAATCCTGGGTCGGGCAACAAAAAGAATAGGGTTTTTCTAATTTTTTAATTAAAAAAAAATGTTGCTTGGGATTGGATATGTGCCCGGTTGGCGACAGGCTTGCCACCTATCACATTGTGGGACTTCGGCTAATCGTGGGTGCCCTAGTTGTGCCCCTGCCTACCTCTTCGGGGATATGGGCGTGAAGATGCATAAAGGTAAAATCTGATGGTAAAACACGGATAAGTCAGAAATTTTGAAGGAAAATTACGATTATTATTATTACTCGTATAGATCAAATTTAGTTTTTTCTTATAAAACTAATAATTTGATTGATGTAACAAATGGCTACGTCCAAGTACTAGATGTTTATCTTCTTTTGGGACTCATTTAGATATTGGGGTAAAAATAGCCTTTGTCACTCTCCAGCCTTCTAACTATCTCCACAGCAAAAAAATATATCATAATCACTCCTTTGCAATACGCACAAACAAAAAACATACTTTTGCTATTATAATATTAGCAGGGCTCTATTTAGTTTTAATTTGTAGTAATGGCACAGCATGATGGCCGATTTGACGGTTTACAATTTTGTTGAGAATCTTAGTTTATTATCGAAAAAAATGTAACCAAGTGTTAGTTGAATTTATAACTAATACGACAAGCAAAAGCTTATTAAAAATAATTATAAACCGAAAATACAAAATATGTTTACGCAATACAAACGTGAAATCGTTACTTAGAAAACAAACATCAAACCGGCCGTGTCGCTAGTATAGTGAATTTGAAATAAATAAATTAAACAAATTTTCAAACAGTTATCTGCCTTTAATTTGCTTCTCTTCATAATCCAGCAGCCATAGTCATTCATTCGGTACCATTACAGGAAGAAAAATTAATACACTATTAGATGCTATTACAGTTTGGTTTGAATATGTGTTACAGTTGAAGTTTATGTGTAGTAGATTTTAATAATTGTATTTTAAACTATTTATTATAAATACATGCGGATCATGAAAACCAGAGTGCAATGCGGTCTTGCCATGTAATAAAATGTATTTTACGTTAACGGGACTAGCAGTTTATCGTTAAATAATTATTTGTACTTAGCATTCTATGCTTTAACTATTACGCTAATGTTTGTTGGGAATCAGATTTTTCGTAGTTATCGATGTTCAAGCACGGTTAGAATATTGATGCTTTATATCGACTTCAAAATATTTGGGTATGATCAAAGAATCGATTATTACGTACATATAATTATTATCCTACTTTATTTGATAAGGTTTATGAATGCATAAATATGTAATATATTAGTAACGAAATATCTGATTCCAGTGTAGATTACGCACAAGATCGCATTGCAAGTTTTATTCACTGTTTACCTTACTGCTTGTTTGTGGGTGTGGTGTGTTTTAGTCGATAAAAAATCCTTTCTAGATAAATTTCGATTATGGCCAAACACTCCGTTTTTTAAATACACTTTTTTTGCACTTGTAATAATTTTTGAAAATATAAATTTTGATAATATTTTTTCACTTTGTTCCTAAATATTAATCCAAATAGTTTTATTATCCTTAATATTGTATTTACATTTTAACAGCCGAAAAATATGTTCAATTTTTATAATATTATTTTTTAACGACTCTTGTTAAGTAGTAGGTAACAGTACAAATATTAATGATCACAAGTTGGTTTTCATTGGTCATTAACATACTTTAAATTACAGCCTTATGACTAACGACAATACAATAAAACAGTAGGTCTTGTTTAGAACAAAATAAATTTTTCACTAAACTATGTACATAAGTATGTGGATAAGTAGGTGTCTATTGGGGCTTCGCGTTAATACATAAGTAAGGTTGCGTTTAAAACCTGTGTATTTTATAAATAAACTAACAGTCTTGAGTTCGTGCTTCTAATTGTCCATGCATATTTTTTGGGTGTTTTTAAAACATAGATAATAATTTCCTTTTTTTGAAAATATAATAAAAAGTATAACATTTCAAAATCTACTTTCCAAATGCGAGGCAATTTATTAGTTTTTCTTTTTATGAATAACTGCCCAAAAAATATGCACTTTGAAGTATTTAATAAAAGCGACCTTCTGTTTTATGTACTTGCTAAGGAAAAAATGTTCCGAAACAAACATGTTCTCTGCATACAACATAACTAAGGCATGTCTTTGAAAATCATCATATTTTGCAACAAATATCCAACTTGTAATACTACTTAAGGCTTACAAAGCTAAACTTATAGTTCATTTATCAATACATAAAACTAATAATACATTTTAATAAACTTAATTTATGAGAACAATATTTACAATGTATGACAATGCGTTTAATATTCTATACATATCGCTTTTAAACCTATCTAATAACAAAAACTAATTCGAAAAAACGTAGGCCACTAAGACTGACGACACATTTTAACTACTTTTATTATTGATATTTTGTCCTAAAACTATAAAGTGCAACATTCGCTAAGTAGAACCAAATAACTCAAGAGTAATTCAATAAATTAATGTATTTTAACTACATTATTACATCATCAAGATTTCAATAAAATGTTGTACTTATTTACAAAATGCATTTTTACAAATTAAATCAGCCTATAAAATAATTAGTTTGCCAAATATTAAGCGTCCAGGTACAGTACATTATACTGTCAAGAATACAAGTATCGATAAAAATATCGATAGATGTATGACATACCTAACTAAAGTTGAATTTGAAAATGAGTATTACCATAGCGAAAAATCACTCATTTTGTACTAAACACCTATGTTACTCTACCATTTATATTCTTGTAAAAGTAGCTACGTCGAGACAAATATATCAGTCGAAATGTTTAAATTTACATTTTTATTTCAATAAGAAATCTGTTTTATGATACTAAAATTGGCTGGAATTATTTTAATGTTGTATTTAAACAAAATATGCAATATGAAAATCTTATTGGAAAACATGGTCAATCGGAAAAAGCGCATAGAATTGGATATTCACAATCTCTAATTGACTATAATTTTCATTCAAGTTTTTGGAAAATCTATTGGAAACTTCGCCTTTACTCAAATAGATAAAGTAATACTTCAATAATGTGTGAAAAAATTATAAGTCATAAACGACTTAAAATAAAGTCACTCTTTGTTACGAAGAGTGAATAGAATTATAAAATGAAGCTGTAAGATGTCACGATACTGACCCTGGTCAAAAAATAAAAAAATATTGAAAAAGTTTGTTATTTATAAAGTTAAGGAAATTCATGAAAGAATTAACACAAAAGTCACTAAATAATTTAATAAAAATAGCCCAAAACAAAATGAAAATATTTAGTTTAGGCACCTATTTTGTGCTCATAACAAAACTTTAAGTATGATTAAAAGTAACTTTATCATTTGAGTAGATAAGTACCTAACCTTAAAGTACTTTTTATATAAAAAGTACAAAAAATAGGTACATACAAAGGAAATTTTACTACTCAGTTACCATGCGCATTTAATTCTTGTTTAATATCATAATAAGTACATATACAAATGATAATAACAAATAAAAATTTAATTAAAAATTTAAAAGATTTGTTTTAAAATGTCATTATTAGGAATTATTTTATGTTTCGAAATCAGGTGATGACAATACTAGATTAATATGTAAATGCACAGCTGAATATTCTTTTGGCTAGTGTAAGCATATTCGTTTTAACATAATTATTAAGGCTGTTTGTCTACCAATGCCTTTGCCGAAACGTCTTCAAGATCAAAATGACGACGACTCAATAGCGTTATTTGTGTATAATAAGTCTGTCCATTGGACAAAGGTCACTTGATTAATGTGATTCTTCCTTTATAACGTATTGGCAAAGGATTTCAAGATAAACAGCCTAACTCTTAAAATTTTATTTTCGCCCAAAGCTAGTTGTGACGCCTTTGTTATGATTTCACTGTCTAGCCTGTATTACACGTTAATTTTTTTTTAAAAAGGCTTTGACAGGCGGCTAATTTGACAGCTTTTAATACGGTTTCACGTTTTCTATTTGAATACCTCAGTTTTAAAACAATAAATTAGTCTCTAAATTAATGTTTATGCCAGTGAACGGTAAAAATATTGGCCATAGAGAGATACATAACAGTTCCGAAAAATGACAACAGAAATAATTTTTGGTGTGATTGCACTTGTACCTACCAATGTATTGTGCTTGTTTCCAAGTACAGGCATATTACGTAAAAAAGGAAGAGTACTTCAAATTTTTCATAAAATTTAGAGTTTGGAAATTCTAATTTCAAATGCGGTCTGAAATAATATTACAATTTTATGCAGGCTGGTTTTCGTTCACTATTTTGTGATGTTGTTTCGGTGGTGCTTTTTCTAGAAGTATTCTAATGATTAAACCATGCCTTTTGACATCATTCGAACAGTATTTTTCAGAGCTTGTCGTTTGTTACAGAACCATATTCTAATGACTTCACGTTCGTATCCTAATTGGTGGGCAAGTCCGGTAATTTCAGTGCCTGAAAATAAAATAAAATAAATATAAAACCTTATATGAAATAAACATCCCTGGACAAGTACACAAATTTAAATTAAATCCCAAATAAAGGGAATTGTTTGCTTGTGTTATGGGTGTTAGTCAACGATTCTAATACATAGAAATACTTAAATAGATACCAGAATATATTTAATCAATAACCAGACTCGGAAATGCATACATCTAAATGTTTATCACATAAGTGCCTTCCCTCGTCAGGAATCGAACCCGAGCTGAGAGGTTGGTCGATGTTGTTAGGCGTATAACCACTTGATATCGTCTCTGTGGTCTAACGGTCAGGTGTTGGGCTACATGGGGTCCTTTGTTTGATCCCCGGGTCGGGCGTCAAAAAGAAAATGTTTTTGCGCGAGGTTGGATATATGTCCGGTTGGAGACACGAGGGAACCCCTGTGGGACTTAGTGCATTCGGCTAATCGTGAGTGCCTTGGTTGTACCTTTTTTTTATTTTGATTTTTTTTTTACTCTGCAGGGTTATGGACGTGAAGATACTTTTTTGTAATTGGCATGGGCACCAAATGTAAAAAAAAAGTGTACCGGCATGTATTTCTAAGCATTTTCGTCGGCTTATTTATTTTACTCATACGATAAAAAAACGATTAGAAAGTGAAATAAGCTTACCTGAAGGATGTGTGTTCCTTTCAAAATGCGCATTCAATAATTCTAACGCCTGTGGAGTGAACGAAGTCCGTCGTTTGCGTTTCTTACTGGGTTCCATTCCAATGAAATCTGTTAAATGGTTCTGACCAGACGCGTACCTGGAAGGAAAAAATGGGGTTTTTGAAATAAATTCAATCACCGTCGTGTTTAAGTTAAAAAAAAATTATATTAGTTTTCCCAAAGCGCCATTCCACATGTAGAAAGAAATCCCTATGAGATAAATTAACTACATTTTTTGTCGGTTACCAATTTATCGATATAGCATTATGATTGTATACATCACTATAGTTCATTGAAGAAAATTATTTTATTATTAAAAAAAAATCACGTATATGGTTTCGGATGCAAAACAAAATGTGGTTACAAACCGCAAACCGGAAACAAAATTTCCTGCAAGGCTACCATTGTTGGAAGGCATGATTACAGCTGTCTGGATTATGTTTTACTACTAAACTTGAATTAAATCCTCGGTCCAGACGGATGAAAATCTGTATTTACAACCAGTGTAACCTTGTTACATTGGTAAACATGTATCGTTGTAAAGCATGTTTACAACCGTCTGGAACCCGCTTAAGTAAAGTTACAACGGTTCTTTGTATTAGGCTGTCATTATATAAAAAAAACAACTATGTAGTCCCATAGTTCGCCGATTTTGCCAATTCCCGTTTTCCACTAGATCGATTGAGTAATTTACTAGTTTGGGATTTAGCCTCGGTAAACTTGAACCTAATTAAATCTAAAATTGTAATTTACCAATCAACTCGCAGAATTTCTGATTTTCTGCCTTTTAATTTGTCGGTTGATTTCCAAACACAAACGAACTATGGTTTATTAATTGAAATAATAATTATTTACAAAAAAATGTATTGTCTATTTCAACAAAAATCTGAAAATAGTGATTTGCTAAATTGAAATTGGAAACTATTTGTTACTAAGTATTAACAATGAAAATAAAAATATTCTTATAGTATATTAAATATACTAAGACATGTGCCAAAAATTACAACGGTGCAATCTAAGAGAGCTTTTACACAAATTGCACATTTAGAGTTAAGTTTAAGATTTTGAGTTCTCTCGGTTTAGATCTAGGTGTGCGAATTTTTTTTATGACCTTGGAAGGCAAACAAGCAGACGGATTTCCTGATGGTAAGAAATTCTCGCCGCCTAGACAACAAAGCTGGTAATAGTGCGTTGCCAACCAGAGGCCGGGATGTTAGGCCTCGAGCAGAAGTAAGTTTACCGGCTATCTTACCCTCCAAACCGTAACACGTCATGACGCTATGGCGACAGGAATAGGTAAGTAAACTCTACCACCTAATCAGATGTCACGGTGTTAGTGACGGCAAGCCTGTGCTCGCCTTTTACGAGCTGCCTGCCAGGAAGGCAGATGGTGTGTTCTGCAAAGGAGCTGGAACCAACACGCGGAATTTCATTGGGGACGACATCGCGGTATGGGAATTCTTTTTTGAAAGACATCAAATGTTGCCGACATGGTCTCTTATAAATTTTATCATGCATACATTAAGGAGGGCGCTTTCGTGACAATTTTTTTAGAGTAGGTGTTAATATATTTATACCTACCCCTTACCCTCATCTTTACCCGTAATTATAGGCACTTACTAATAAAATGAATATTAACTTTATAACGTAAAATCCTGTTTAGGCAATTAAGAAAATGGGACTTAGTTAAGTTTTTAGTTCTTAATAAGTAGTGGTCGCCTATTGGTCGAAATTCGACAATCATAAATTTTAATATCTTGTTGATAAAAACGCCACCTTCATTTCTCAAGACCAATTACTACTTTGTTTCCAAACTTTTTAGTGCGCCATCTGTGATCTTTTATCGTTATCTTCAATATATTTGTTTGTGTGTGTCAAATGCATGGTAATGTAGGTAATGTTTTATTTATTGATTTAATGTACTTTATAATCATTATTATTGCAAAATATTAACGTTCTGCACTTCTCCCACACATAAACTTATAAGTGTGCCAAATTTTATGCTCTTGCGTCTGCGCAATTTTCGTAAAAAGGGGTCCGAAGTTTTGGCATCACGTATTAATATATAAATTATTTAGCTGACATAATTATTATAATAATTCTCAGCTGATATGTTGAGCGGAAGGTCGAAAGTTTTTTGCTTATGTAGATATATGAGATGACCTGCATAGGGACACTGTATTCCTATGTGTTCAAGACACAACAAACACAAAAGATATTCACAGGAATTTGCATAATTACTGCAAGCTAGATGTATAAAAAATAGTTCTCACTTTTTAAAGCGATTAACGAAAATGTTAACTTACTAAAGTAATTACACACACATACAAAAATACACACACACACACGCACACAAGCACACAGAGACACAGACTCACACCCAAATCCACACACAGAGACACACACACGTCAAACTTACAATACCCTTTTTTTTCTGTCAGGAGTTAAAAATCATCTATATTCATTTGCCATAACGGCCAGCTTAAAATGAAAACGTCTCATGACATGTTTTTTCCACCATCTAACCTATTGTGCAACTTTATCGTCTACTCTATCCTTAGACCGAAACTCGATAGCCATTATGTTGGCTGGAATAGGTAAGGCTGTAGATCTCTACCGGCAAGATGCTAAACAACACTCTACCACTGGTGGTCTTATTGGTAGTGACCTACTTTACATGAGCTAGTCTCTTGCGAGCTGCCAGGTTTCCAGACCCTTAAACCACCAACAACCAGACCAACACCAGGAAGTTGGTGTGTTTGGGAACTAAATACCAGGCAGTCAGAAAATTAGAACAAACATCAGTTTCAAGTTCACATTATAAATCAAAATAAGTTTACGTCAAATGATAATAACAAGCCTTGTTCTGGTTTCATAATGCCAGTATTATTTAAATCTCCTTACATACATGAATCTTGAGTATTGTTGAACATATCTACACTGCATAAATGTTTAAGCTTGTTTTATTTTTAACTAGACAGTTAAAGAAGACTCCAAAAAAAAGAAGACTCTCAATTTGACTGTATGTTTGCTACGCGTTTACTCTGCCAATAAGCAACCGATTTTGGTAGTTCTTTTTTAAACAGATAGATCATGATTTCCAGGTGGTTCCATATTAGTTTTATCGTGGTCATCTATTTTGTGCACTATTGAGTATAATCCAAAAACCAATAGTCGTAGTCGGATATCTTTCGAAAAAAGAATATCAAACCGCGACGTGGCACCCAATGAAATATTTGGAATCCAGTTTTGCAGTTTACTGCGCTTACTTATTATAATATGTTAGGTATGTTATAATTTTATAGTTAAAGCAGTCAGCGTTTAATTTTGGAATTTGTTAAAAACAAGTATCGTTAGGTTTACCATTTCATAGTTTATTTTTGTCTGTTCAGGTATTGCATTAAACTTCAAACTTCTGGTGAGAGGATTGAAGTTTCCTACTAAACCTTAACATAATGACTCTCATCATTACCATAAAGTAAAAAACATTTAACAACCCCCAACAGACCTATCCGTAACGAGAATGGTCATATCCACATGACAAAATCTCAAATAAATGGGTCGTTTTGGAGTTATGACGCCACAGACACACACACACACACACACATTTCAACTTTAAACCAGATTTTCCCTTAGAATTAAAAAATAGCCTTAAAGCGTTCAAAACTCATATTTAACATTATTATTAAATTCCAACATTTTTTCCTCTTGGAAAGAATTAGACTACGCAAGCAAAATCTGAGGGCACCAATAAATTAACTGTATCCGATCCTTGACATAATTAACGGAGATGAATCGAATGAAGTGTCTATAACTTTATTAATTCAAGAAGCATCGTTACTATGAAACTCGTTAAAAATTACCACCAAGAGAGTCCCGATTGCAAATTCAACCATTTGCAATGTTAAACCAGTCCCGCTGCATCAACCAGATAATGCATTTTAATGATGCAGAATGTTAAATCGATAGATAGTAGTCCTTACAAGATATTAAATGATCCCAGGTGATTTAAACGACACCTGGTTTCCTTATGAAAGTTTAAAATAAACGGTACGCGTGTTTTCAGGGTGACAAAGATTACATACATGTTTATTTAACGTTGTGTTGATAAAAGAAATACGTTCTATCGATTACAAAATTTTAATGCTAAAAATAAATTACTTAGTTTTAGCATTCATAAAAAAAACGAAAAATACAAATGTACAAAATTTGACTGTTAATGAACTCTTGAACTAAGTTAATGTCGAATAAAGAATAAAATTTTAATGCTAAAAATAAATAAATTACTTTACTTTTAGCATTAAGAAAAACAAGGAAAAATACAGATGTATAAAATTTGAATGTTAATAAACTCTTGGACTAAGTTAATGTTGAATAAAGAATGAAAATAAAACAATAGGTTATTAAACTCACCGATACTTGACTTAAAGAAATGTTGTTACAAACTCTGAGCTTAGTCCAAAAGTTCTATAAACTAATCTATACTATATTACATATTATAATGGTAGGATTAAATATAAGCATCATCAATAGCATTAATAATGCAGTTGTTAATAAAACGCGGATAGATCATACATAAAAGCTCATAAAAAGCATAGTTAGTCCAGATTTGAGAAATATCTTTCGTTGCTAAGCGTTAGGCCAAATGTGACACGGATACGATTTCACAAAACGCACATCACTCAAACAATAATATTTACCTCTCTTCGGCTTCCTTCATCCAACGTTCAAGCACCGGTTTGATTTTCTGCGCACTTTTTGGTGTTATATCCAATTTCTCAAATCTGTATCGAACATAAATTGCAATGTTAGAATTTACTTCCACGGACCGATCAAATTAAAAATCGCGACGAAGCTAAACGCGGTAATCCCAATCCAAACTAACTTAGCATAAGAACAGGACATTGACATTGCGTTAAAACATACAAAGAAACAAAACAATAGGCAATTTAGGCGCGGTAAATTTGATTAATACGAAAGTCCAACAATAAATGAATTCAATTAAAAATGAAATGTAACTTATGCCAATGCCCTGGCTTTTGAATTGCGCAAAATGATTATAATAAAAATGAAATAATAGATCATGCTATTCAAGATGGAAAGTTAAAGCATTACATTACGTATAACATTCCCACAATCGCCGGTTGTGATCGAACGGTCACTGTAGAAGCTGTCGGCTACATTAGCGCTTTTGTCTTAATATTCAAATGTGAATATGATGCATAGCATTTCGTAATTACCCGCGTAGTACGTGTAGATACCGTATACGTGTGAAATGGAAAAGAAAACGCCAAAACCGGTAATTAGAAATAAATGTATGCCGTACATTCTCGTGGTATGCACGGATCGCCGATCAAGATAAGATTACATTAAATAGCGTTGAAACATTTTGATTTAAGGACAATCTACATATGGACTGGGCTTTTGAATGATTTGAAGCGTGTTCTAAATGCATGTAAGGCAGGCGGTATCTTCGAAGTTATCATTTCAATTAATCAAGTCGTTTGAGAAATTTTCGGTCCGTTTTTGGACGTAAATGTAACACTTGTTTATGAATTGAAAGAGTAACTTCGAAGATGTTATAATATGTTTGGGTAAAAAACAAAACATACATGTTTTGTTGTTGTGACGACAGCTGAGCTGCTAGCATCTGCGAAGCCAGGGCACTGGGGACGGTAACAAATAATTTATTAGAGTAAATTCAGGTATGCTTTCAGTAAACTTCTTATCTATAATAATAAAGTCGCACGTTTATGGGTTGTGTAGTTTGTCTCTGCTACAATTTATTTAATATTAGAGTTCTCATGATAGTGTTACCATGTTCAATATATAAAATTCGCCAAAAATCTAAATTGATGGTAGGTTAATTTTGCACTATAGAAAGAAGCGCCTATAAGTAATTTTATTACGAAAACGACAACAAAAGCAACATTAATCGAAAAACAGTAACTTTTATTTATCTGTTATTTTCAAATTACAAAAAACATTATATTTAGGCCACTATAAACTGAAAGTCAAAGTTCAAAATAAGCTTAGAAATTTTTCAGGAGTCACATATTTTTGATGAATGGATTAAAATATTAAAATGACAAATACAATTAGGGTGATTTTTTTTTATTTTGGTTTTCGGTCGCTTTTAGTTTATGAGTTTGGTAAGTCACTTTTCCTTTTAATACGAGGGTCAAACTGAAAGTTCTTAGAAAATCAAAAACTAAGCATTCTAGCAAGTTATTAGTTTTATTATAACTTTTCAAAATAGCGTCCATTTACATCAA
>NJDD01001392.1:329404-379624 GCA_002245505.1 Calephelis nemesis | reverse complement strand
TACTCAATATTATTGGTAAAGAGTTCTATTTTCAAAATTTAAACTTATTTTTTTAATATAATGCTTTTAAGTTACCAGTTCTAAAAACTTTCAGTTTGGCCCTCGTATTTCAAATTAAAATATATTATCATTTTACTATCCTTTTTGTTAAACAGCAGAAATGCCATAGTATAAACTAGTTAAGAATTTTGGGCCCAAAGTCCATTTAACTGAACAACGTAAAAACACAAATTGTATCGTTAAAAAAAAGCCTTGAGTAATCTAAATAAAACATGGCGTCGTCAGCAATAATAAATTTTAATTATAATGCAAATTAATTGAGTCCAGCATAATCAAAGGGGTAACAGGCGTGTAGCGTTGTAACAATACCAAATTGGGGGGCGAAAGAAAAATTAATGGAAAAGGAAATCACGACAGGGCAAAGACAGGGGAATTCGACTCTTTTAATTACACGAAAAAAGTAATTACAGTAAGATAATTAATTAACTGGAACAGAAGTAACGATTAATGATTTTATTATGCGGAGGTCGATAGCGCTAGATTGCTTCGAGGTGCTGATTCGAAAAACTTAAATGAGTCTGAATCGTAAAAGTTGCACGTTTAATTAATTAACATACTTTTTAGTATCGTTAGCGTTGCTTTTGTTTTTATTTCAATTGTGCTACAACGATATAATGACTTGCCGACACCGAAGTTACATTTGCGTTTACATATTGAACAACATCAGCTTTTTAGGAATGATTTAAAAATATTTTAGATATTTTTTTTAATTCAATAAGAATAAAATATATCAAATAGCAATAAAGTGCAGAACGGATTACTCCATTTTATTTTTTTAGTTACATATTTTTTAAATGACAATGATTCATAAACGTTGCACTTTTAATTAATTATCATAATTTTTGGTATCGTTAGCGTTGCTTTTGTTTTAAATTCAATTAGTGCTACAACCATATAAGGCGGTACATTTGAGTGTACGTAATATACTACTTCAACGTATTTTAGGATGATTCGAAAATTTTTACACTTTTTTTATTTCAAACGAAATATTATTATATTTTAAAAGAGATCTAGTGATAAATGGATTGAACTTTAATCTTAGACATATTTTAAATGACAAAGATTCATAAACGTTGCACTTTTAATTATTGGCGTTGCTTCTATTTGAATTTCTGCAATTAAATAAGGACTCCGAAGTTACATTTGTGTTTACTTATACAACTTCAGTTTATTTTGGAATGATTTGAAAATATTTTGAATTTTTTTTATTTAAAAATCTTTCTAATCTGCTTTTACATAGTGAAATGGTGATCCGTATCTGTAACCTGTGTCAGCAGGATCTTCAGGAAGTGAACCATTTCTAAAGTGTACCTCTTATTTTCCAATTAAGGATTTGAATCCTGGACTTCGTTTCATACAGGGTGCCACAGCAGATACTGAGGAAGCCAGAGCGTGCTGGCAATAAGCACGTTTACGTAAAAAAAAATTAAAAAAACTAACAAATTTTTTTGCAGTTAGGTTAGATTTAGCGTTTAGTAAGCCTAGTAAAGCCTATGTCACAGACTAAGCCTAGTAAAGGCTTACTTGACCGTGCTATCATTTGGAGTGGGTTTCCTAACACCGATAACATATGGTTATCGGTGTTAGGAAACCCATACTGTTCTTTTAATTTTGTAGGATAGTATTTTTTTTTGCAGTTGGATTTTTTAATATTTTTTTACATCAGGTACACAGTGCATATGGCCACCCCGCTCCGGTTTCCTAAGTGTCTACTGTGGCACCCTGTACAACCATAATCAGGACAAACATCAGAAACATCTATGAAAAAAACTAATCACCGTAAATATTTTTTCTTTCTATCAAACAAAGCCATAGTCACCGACCCGAAGCGCTTTGTCTTAAAATCCGGAAGCGTTGTGAATCGTAATTAATTATACGAATCGTAAGCAATGAAAGGAGTCCTGCTGTTATACAAATCACTTCAATTAACAATATTAAAAAGTTAGTGTGATATTTGTGAGTCGCACCGCGTGACGATAAAAAATTTGGCTCCCTCGAGACAGATAGTGAGGGCAGATAAGTCACTAGCATTGTTTTAAGTGTTGCCACCTTATAAATTATATTCACCAACATAATTTATAATGTACAAGTTGACAGTTTTTGTTATTAACTGAAACTTATGGCTTAAAATGAATGTTTTCTTTGCTAAACATTTTTGAATTAAACCTTTTTGAAATAGAAATCAGTACGAATTTAACATAAAGAAATAATATGGTTCGTCATATATTACTTTTTAGACTGCATCTGTCCACTGTTTTACTGTATTGTATTTTTTTTTGTTTAATAATTTGTAGATTTTAAAAGTTTATTTTCAATATATTGACATCGATTTTGAAAGATAGGTCATCAGGGACCATATGTGTTATGAATTTCCCATGGTGAAAGTAGTACAATGTTATACTAGAGCGTAAAATACATGCTCTGAACAAAACATTTTTTTGTTTTTTTTAGATATTTTCCAGCATGTGAATTAATAAAAGACTGATTTGTCTGAATTTGATATATAAACGTGCGGCCTTATTTTTTAAATTTATTTAAACTTTGTCCAAAAACTATTAATATAGATTATAATAATTAATATAAAGTACTTATAGATCACCTAGTAAAATGTTATAAGGTGATAAATATGCGACTACTTCAGATTATATAGAGATAAATAAATCTTAGAGAAAATCATGATGCTTATTATTGACTATTTGAGTAATAATGTCATATTTTTTATAACATTGGAAGGCAAACAAGCAGACGGATTTCCTGATGGTATGAAATTCCCGCCGCCTAGAGACACCAAAGGTGGTAATGATGCGTTGCCAACCAGAGGCAGGGATGTTAGGCCTCGAGCAAAAGTAAGTTAACCGGCTACCTTACCCTCCGAACCGAAACACGTCATTACGTTATGGCGGTAGGAATAGGTAAGGCGGTTTTAAGTTTAAAATCATAAACTTAAATCGTCGCGTTACTAAACTATACTTAAATCTGTTAGTGACGGCAAGCCTATGCTCGCCTTTTACGAGCTGCCTGGCACAGGAAGGCAGATGGTCTATTCTACAGAGGAGCCCGGAACAATTTTTTCTCTATATTTAATTAGAACTATCTTTTTAGTAACATTTTAAATTATTTATTCCGGATACTCACGACATATTTTTATTTTGGCAACTCGGCCGAAATATCGAAAAATAAAATAAAGATATATCTTGAGAATCCCGTATAAATAATGAACACAACGATTTAAGTTTAAAATCATAAACTTAAATCGTCGCGTTACTAAACTATACTTAAATCTGAGTTAAAATTATAAAAAAAATAGTATTTAGAAATCAGATGATTTTAAAATATTTTCAGTTATAATTTTTTGGAAACAAATTTCTAATTTAAAACCACCTAGATCGTAATATTAGTTACAAAGTGATAAAGTTTGTGTAAATAAAATTTGAAACTGTTGGGAAAATCTTTTTTAGATTTAATTTCTTTTTTAGGTAATTTTTATTAACCTAATTTAAAAAAAAAATCTGCAAGATTTATTCATCTCTATGAAAATAATTGAACCAGAATATTAACAATTTATTATAGCTTAATTATAACTATATACAAAGCATAAAAATAAAATCTTACCTGCAAATAGCGCTTTGACTGTACGCTGGTCCTTCAGTGACAGATAAAGCTTGGCCCACTTGGGTTTGCGTTAGGCCAAGCCCTAGTCGCCGCAGTTTGAATGCCTTTGCAAATTCTTTGATATCTTCTAAGTTGATGCCGTCGACTACATTACCAGTTGATTGACTGATGGTTGGTTGATCTGGGAAAAATATTGATATAATTATTTACATACATACATACATATCTTCAGGCCAAGTTCCTTACAGGGTAGGCGGAGAGTATTGAGTGCCACACTTCACGGTCCTTGCAGACCTGCCTTGCTTCTTCAACATTCATTATACTTTTTACAAAAACAAGCTGGCTTCAGAGACTCTTGATATTACCTTCGGATAACACCCAAGCGATTTGATCGTGGAATGTCAACTTAAGTCTCCCCGAGTACCTATATCCATCCAAATTCGCATTTGTATTATTAACATTTTTGAAATTTTACTAGGTGGTAGAGTTTGGTAGCGACTCGCCGGATTGGTACCACCGCCTTACCTATTCCTGCCGCCATAACGTCATGAAATTTTACCATATTAACAAATTTAAAAGAAAGAAAATATTTCGTCCAGACGGGATTTGAACCTGTAACTTTTAGGACGAAATTATAAAATCCTTTCTTTCCCGTTAAATCGCATTTCAATTTAAAAAAATTAAAGAACCTTTGATCCTTGAGAATATTCAAAATTAGTGGACAATTTATGTAATTTGTAGATGGCGGCACCTCTAATTATGGGTAATACCATTAGGGGTTGCTTCGCGATGCACCCCCTGCTTAGCTAACCGATGACAAATTACACCCCCCCTCCCACTAGTTTGAGTAGTCTGCATCAATTAAGACAAGGTAGGGAAGGTAAATTGGCAATCGTTCCACCATTTACCGGTGCGCTGAATGAAGATCAGACGATTCGTAATATTGATATTATTTGATTAATTTTATTGTTGATTCGTTTAGAAGCTAGAGTAGACAAAAACATTCAACTGACTGATAAATTTGATATTATGTTTGATATAATATTACTTTAACACATATTTTTAAAGTAAGACAATAAAAAGTTGAATAGCATGGGCTCCTTTTTTGAGGTAACACAAAAACTAGACGATAAGATGTCAAATAAATTTAATTTTACATGTCAAGAAAACCTCTATTTTGACAGTAATCAGAAAGTTGATTTACAATTATTTTTTACTTATACCTACATTTTTTGTAGGCTTAACGTACAAAAAGCAATTGTGCGCTTGGATTAAAATACTTAAAAAAGAGAAAAGTACAAATTAATTTGATTACTCTGTTATAGTTTATTATCAAAGATCTTTTGGTTGTCAACAACTTACAAAAAAAGCGTTATTATCAAAGATATTTTGGTTGTCAAAAAGAATAGCGTTATTGTAAAAGATCTTTTAGAGAGAAACTTAGATACGAAAAGCGTTACTATCAAAGATCTTTAGGCTGTCAACATCTTATATACGAAAAGCGCTATTATGAAAGATCTTTTGGCAAAAAGCGTTATTATCAAACATCTTTTGACTATTAACAACTTTTATACGAAAAGCGTTACCATCAAAGACATTTTGGCTATAAGCATGTTATATGCGAAAAGCATTATTATGAAAGATCTTTGGCTGTCAACAGTTTAAATAAAAAAAGCATCAGGGTAATAAAAAGCATCAGTGTATTGCGTGGTTAGAAACGACCATTAATTCACTTACAAAGATAAGCCAATTGGCCTAAGGATACGCACCAAATTCAATAACGACAGTAATGTATCAAGATACCGTACTTTTAATTGTTTAATACATGTTGTAAATTAATTAGATACAATTAGACTTCGCGTGTCTGTTCGAACGTTTATTGACCTGGGTTACGTGTGAGAAAGCAATTTAAAAAAATATCAATTATTTTTGGCTATTACTTTTTTCTGGAATTGGCTTTTTAGATACATAAAGGGTGTTACAAATTTATGTCCAATGGATTCTACGAGTAGATGTAGTATATAGTTTTATATCGATCTTTTGTTTCTAACTGCACTCTTTTTACAGCATTATGTTGGTAAAGGTCTATTTAAATATATTTTCTTGTGTTAGTGTACAAAATAATATAAAACTTTTAGATCTCATATTATTAATCTCTGTGGTCTAGTGGTCCAGTGTAGGAGTAGACTCCAGGAGGTCCCGGTACATTTGCTTTTTTAATTTCCTGATAAAAACAACGTTACCCGGGATTGGAAATGTTTCCGGTGGCGTTCGGTTTGTCTTATCACATCATATTGTGGGACTTTGTGTCTACGGCTAGTCGTGAGTGCCTAGGTTTTACCTCTGCCCTCCTCTTCGGGGATATGGGCGTAAAGATACTTTTCTATTTTTTTTTTAAAAATAAGTTTAACATTTAACAAATATGAAAGACTGATTGGTGTATGGCAGCCATCTTGTTTTTCAACATTTTGAAATTATTTTCTTGAGCTCTGGTAATTGCCACCTGGGCTCTAAAAACTAAATAAAAACCAAAACAAAACTAAAATATATAGTTTTAATAATACGACAATTTAGGCATCAGCCTGTATTTTCTTAATTATCAAAGTAGCTTTCTGATAATACCTCCTTTTACTTTAATAGACTATTACGTCGGTACTAACTACTTTTGTGAGTAATTTATATATAGTTTAGCTTACTCGTCTGTTCTTGCGTGGGCTTTACTGATTGATATTTTTAGTTAGCATGAATTATTTAATATGCAACCGATGCAGACTCGTTTCTTTCTCTCAGTTTTTATGATCAATTAACCGTAATCCGTAAGTACAACAATTCGTAGTTTACATTTACATTGGTTAGATCTATATTTTTATAAATAGATATAACACGCCTAACTACACTGATCAACCGCGAGGCTCGGGTTTGATTCCCGACGGGGGCAGGCATTTGTGTGGTGAACATTTAAATGTCTGCATTTCCGGGTCTGGGTGTTTATTAAATTTATTCTGGTATCTATTTATTTATAATTTATTTGTAGAAAATCAGAAGACAATCACATTTATAATAATAGGTATGGGTAGTATTGAAAAAAGTTGGTTTATACAGTTTTGATTTATAATGCTAGAAATTTGCTTATCAACTTTACGATTTTGAAACAATCTCCTAACAAAAACAATGCACCTAAATGGTAATAAATTTGAATGTATTATTAGATTTGGAAGATTTGATTGGATATTAAAAATCAAATGATTGATTTGAGTCATGCTTTCATAGCTTAAACAGTTTCGGCAAGAGATATCGGCATTATCAATATAATGTTTTGAACAAACGCGAATGTGATATTAACGGGTAATGCCGAATAGAAAATTCCTATCACGTAGATAACTACGTTTGTATTTTTTATGGAGTTTCTTATATTTTTATGAAACTTGGCCAACTTCGTCAAAGAACTCACCATAGAGAAACCAAATTGCACTTCACGTGTTGTGAGTAGAAGTCACCTAAATAACGCAGAATGTGACAAGCCACGATAAGGACGTGACAAATGATTTTATTTCCAGCGTTCGGACTTTTTCGTGATCTAGTCGCGGTGGCGGGATGTGGGAACTTTATGTAGGGTTGTCACATGCGAAAGACCTGACAATTTAAGTTGTTACCCGAGCTCTTACTTTATTCGCGGTCTGGTCGCGGTAGTGGGCGGGGGAACAATAGTTACGCTTGTTACATTCTGTATTATTTTAAAGGACTTCTCGTTAAAACAGTTACACTGCTTACGCGGAATTAACAAAGTACCTAATGGTTTATTTACATCCGTTATTGGTGTCACACATTATCCTATATTATTATTTAGAATTATTATTATTGAAAACAATGGAAATTATATTTAACAAAACAACTCTGTTACTACATTAACGACATTAAAACAAAATAAGTAGCCAATTGACTTGTCGGCCAACTCTATTTTTCTCTTAGCGATTAAATTCAACTTATAGATCAAAATATTTTTTTGCAATGGATTAATCAGTTAATTAATTACCGCAACGGGAATGTGCCTGATGGTGTAGAAAAGCCAACATTTAATTAATTTTGTTGTTTTAGAATGAATTTATTTTTAAATTATAGAAAAAAAATAACGAACAATGATTTAATTAACTTTCTATTCGATTAAATTAACATATTTAAAGATTCTGTGATTATTATTTATTAAAATATTAACACTGAAACAATTTTATTTTCTGAAATGATTTAAGTTATACTTCTTTGGAGCGATCGGAAAAAAAAGAAGAGTGAATATTTATGAAGACAGATAAAAGCAATAGTCTAAAGTTAGTTGCTAAAGAGATAAAATCAGCAGCCTGAAGTCAGTTGCTAACTTTTTTCATAAATTTTGTAAAAAGTGCTACCAACGGAGTAATTTGTTGTTTTTGGAGGGTAACGTTTCAAAAATATAACATAATACATACTTACATACGTACGCACACTCTTTTTTTAATTTAACTTTCTTTTGAACCAATAGGAATAAAACTTTTCCCCGATAATAATAGTTATTTGTTACCTTGATTGTTTTATCTTTTGAAATGTTTCTAAACAATTTTATATTTACTGCGTTATTAACTGCGTTAATTTTATATTGACTGCGTTACTTTCCCGTGTTGGTCCGGGTCTGTAGCTCGTAAGCTAATCAGGTCAATTATAGGTCATTACGAACAAGACCACTGGTGATAGAGTACTGTGCAGCAACTTGCCCGGGTAGGGATCGACTGTCTTACCTATTCCTGCCGACATAATGACTCTGTCATGTTCCAGTTTGGAGGGTAGCCAGTATACTTACACAATAGGCCTTCCATCCCGGTCTTAGGGCACCGACGTAACATCTATAGTGTCTATACGTCTCTTATCATCGAGAGAACAGTGTGCCTTTTGGCTAACCTCTAATAGTGCAAGGTTAAAATTTTCAAGCTTCATCATCATCATCATCAGCTGGAGGACGTCCACTGCTGGACATGGGCCTTCCCCAAAAAACGTCACAAGTCACAGGCACCAGCCGCTTGTCCCGCGACTTTGACCAGATCATTAGTCCACTGGCTGGGAGGTCGTCCAACACTACGTCGTCCGCTACGGGGCCGCCACTCGAGAACCTTTCTTCCCCAGCGGTTGTCGGTTCTGCGAGCAATTGGCCTACCCATTGCCACTTCAGCTTGCTAATTTTCTGAACTATGTCGGTTACTCTCGTTCTCTTGCGGATCACCGAATTACGGATCATATCTCGCAGAGAAACATCGAGCATAGCTCTCTCCATTGCATGCTAAACGACTTATTTTATTTTAAGCTTATATTTTTTTAATTTAATAAACAATATAAGTAAAGGATACCAAACAACAAAACAACTAGGCGAATTACTTGTAACTTAGATTGTTTTATTCTATAAAAACAAAACAATTCTATTCCTACATTAACGGACATTAAAACAAAACAAGTAACTAAGTGACTTGTCGGCCAACTCTTTGTTTCTCTTATCGATTGAGCTCAATTTATCGGCCACGTTAATTATTTGTAATGGGTTTTAATTAGTTAATTAATTTAGTTCGCATCGGGAATGCCAACGACGGTATCTTTGAAGCTGATATTAAACTTATTTTGCCAGGTTTGTTGCAGTTTCAACGTATTTTTTTAGTTATTTACTTTGATCTAAGAGTAAAATAAATCTAAAATAAGTATTAAGAATTTTATTTTATCATTTAAAAAAATACGTGCGTAGCTTTATTCATAATTACATTATTTAATTAAAAAAAGTATCAAATTGTGTAGTACTTAATACTATCTTGAACTTTTCAAAAGTCAGGATTAGTACAACTGCTGAATTATAAAAATATGTAAGTATGTGCCCACTTGTAGCAGTAGCATCAGTTTAATATGGGTATAGTTGTTTTATAATTAGGATAAGAAAAAGTATTTTCACCCCTTTAACTTAAAAGAGACAGGCCCACGACACCCACGACTAGCCGAAGAAAGTTACCGCCAGTTTTCGAAATGCCAAACAATTTTAATTTAAGATTTCTCTATATACCTAGAACAGTAGTTTGACATGACCTCGGTGTAGAAGTCTAAATTCAAATTCATTAGACAGCTGTTATGAGGAGTTGATTCGTAAATTAAAATTTAATGGCGTTACGGAAACCGGCTGTTAGTCCCACAATGTAATAAGCGGCAAGCCTATCGCCAATAGGGAAGTCCCGGGCAATGATAATCTATATATTAATACGTGATGCCAAAACTTTGGACCCTTTTTTACGAAAATTGCGCGGACGCAGGAGCATAAAATTTGGCACACTTATAGTTTATGCGTAGGAGAAGTGCAGAACGGTAATATTTTTCAATAATAATGCTTACTAAGTACATTAAATCAATAAGTAAGACATTACCCACACCACTATGATTTTGACGCACACAAACAAATATATTGATGATAATAACGATAAAAGATCACAGATGGCGCACTAAAAAGTTTGGAAACAAGGTCTTGAGAAATGAAGATTGTGTTCTTATCAACAAGATATTAAAATTTATTATGGTCGAATTTCGACCTACGGGCGAATAATTTAAATAAACCCTGAAAAAAAAATCTGTTGCCCGATCAGACAAGTTGCCACACAGCAGTCTGCTAGTTCGTAATCATCCATTTCACCTTTGCTCGCCTCTTACGAGCTGCCTACCAGGAATGTATATGATGATGAGGATGATTTTATAAATGGTAGACCAGACCCAGTCCTAAAAAATCTTAGCTTCTGGCTACACCAAGGGTGGACAACTTGACTTATTTTAAAGAAAATTTGAGTCTTGTACCGTTAAGAGTCCCGCTTTTTGCAATACAGCTACGATAGGTACCCTAAAGAGGGATCAGTTGAGCATTTCTAAAAGTGTTCTACATAAACGGGATGTTTATGTTGTTTCCCAACATGGGAAAAAAGTGTATTTTTTGTTTAAAATTTGTGAAAATCAATAACAAAAACTTATTTCTCGATGTGTAGTGACTATTGTCCCAAAAAAATCTTATCTTTTGGTCACACCAAGTGTGGACAACTTGACTTATTTTAAGGAAAATTTCAGTCCCGTCCCGTTTTTTGCGATTACGCTACGGTACCCTAAAAAGGGATCAACGGATCATTTCTAAAAGTATCCCATCTATTTCATTTAGACAAATTAGCACCAGTAAACAGTAGAGGAACTGAGTAATTTAGTAATTGTATCCACTAACAACAAATTAAATAGTAATCAATAGACGACGGCTGGGGGCGACGGGTTTTTAACTAAACGACACGGATACGACACGATATCTTTACTATTGAACTTATTTACGAGTATTACTGAATATATATTACACTCGCAATTACGACCGTGTTAAAGTTTAAGGGCTGTTTTCACCAAACATATTGAAAACCGAGTTTAGTAAAACTAAGTTCAATTATCGGTTGTGATCCTGTTCAAAAGCTACTGCAAATAAAATTTTAATTGACAAAATTCTTATATCCAGAGTATTTTTTACCGTTTAAAACAGTTTAATAATAAAACATTTACAATAATTGATGACAATAACCAAAATTGCTTTGACAATAACATAGACATGATTGACAATCTTATCCATTGATTAAACGAGTTTTTATGTTGATCGCGTTTAAAATGAACTGTGAAATCCAACCTAAATATCTGAAATACGTATGCTGTTTTCACGGGAAGACGTTTAGATATCAGGATTTTTTTATTCCGGTTAATTATCAATGTTAACATCTGTTAAACACTGATGAAAAAAAGTTTCTTAATAAGTACTGAAAATTAAAAAATTAGATGCTGATCACAACAACGTCGGTGTATATAAACATATATTGCGGAGACCCATATTCGATATCAGGAAAAAAGTAGCTATGTCACTCTCCAGCTTTCTATATTTAGACTTAAAAAAATATTTCAACATTGCTCTGAAGAAAAGAAAAAAATATTTTACCTTCCTGCATTATTGATCCCTTTTTAGGGTACCGTAGCCAAATCCCTACTAATATTATAAATGCGAAAGTAACTCTGTCTGTCTGTCTGTTACGCTTTCACGCCTAAACCAGTGAACCGATTTTGATGAAATTTGCTACAGAGATAGAACAGACCCTGAGAAACAACATAGGCTACTTTTTATTACAAAAACTGCTGAACCGATTTTCATGAAATTTGGCATACACATAGAGGGTAGCTTGGATTAACATATAGGATAGATTTTATCCCGAAAAATGTTTTTCTGTGGGACCATTTACCACGCGGGCAACGCCGCGGACAACAGCTAGTTGAAAATAATTAATCGCAGTTAAGTTGCAACAACCGACTCCAACTATTTCTTTGCATAACGTCGCGATTTGATAACGCTTAATTTTTTTTTCACATATTTTTTTTTCATTTTAAATAAAATCTTAACAGTGTATAAATTTAAAAAATAGTAATACTAAGTATAACTCAAAAACTAGTCGGAAAACGATAAAGCTAATATAGGACCACCACAAAATCAGGACCTGGCTTTCTAAAAGAGAACTATAAAATACGGTTGGCTATTGGCCCAGTAATCGTGTAACAAATGTGCAAAAAAAGCACAGCCGAATTAAAAACCTCCTTCTTATTGGAGTCGGTTGAAAACGGACCTTAACAAGAAAACAGATTCTAACTTTCTTTAAAATTAAGTAAAGTAACCCGCTCTTGGTGTGGCCTACTATACAAAATAAAATATACCACTAACAGTAGAAAATCACCAAACATTGACAATTAAAAAAAATAGCTTCCTGTGTTTTTTTTCTCAAATTGTTAGGAAACAAGACACTATACATTACTAGACCAACACGGTTTACTTATAACTCAATCTGATTTGCAACCTTAGTCACATGTGAATATTTTGGCCTTCTTTTCATGATATTGGAAGACAAACAAGCAGATAGATTTTGTGATGGTAAGAAATTTACGCCGCCTAGAGACACCAAAGCTGTAATTATGCGTCGCCAATCTGAAGCCACCCCGGCATATATCCGGAGGGTATAATAGCAGGTAAACTTACTTTAGGCCTCGAGCAAAAGTAACTTTACTGGTTATCTTACGTATATTTTATCCTCCGGAACACGGAGAAACTCCGGAAAGGCGGTGGTACTAACCCAGGAGAGTCGCTCCGAAATTCTACCACCTAATCAGAAGTCACAGTGACGGTAAGCCTATGCTTGTTTTTTACGAACAGCCTGGCAGGAAGGCAGATAGTTTGCTATGCAAAGGAGCCCAGACCAAAACAAGCAAAAATGGTCTGCTAATTGGACCAGTAGAAAAAGTATAAACATACATAATTCATTTCGGAATTTTGTTTACTCATTTTTGAATATCGAAAGTTTATAAATAGGTTACTCTAGACACTTGATAGATATTCATTATATTTTTAATTATTATTTTTAACTATTGTATATGTATTTTTAATCTAGTTTGTATTGTAATTATTATTATTGAAAAAAGACAAGCGCACTGAGTTTCTTTCGCCGGATACCGATACTCAGTGTGTGGCCGCGATACCGATCCGGTGGTAGTTTAAAAAAACTCGACGATCACAAATACCACTTGATTCTATAAAGAAGAAGATCATCTTCCTGCCAGGCTGCTCGTAAAATGCGAGCATAGGCTTACTGTCACTAACACCGTGGCATCAGGTACACATACAGGCGGTAGAGTTTCGTAGCGACTCCCCCGGATTGGTACCACCACCTTACCTATTCCTGCAGCTATAACGTCCAATGCTTGCCGTTGACGTGTTCCGGTTCAGAGGGTTAGGTAGCCGGTAAACTCACTTTCGCCTAACATCCTAGCCTCAGGTTGGCAATGCACTATTAAAACCTTTCGTGTCTCTAGGTGGTGTGATTTTTTTACCATCAGGAAATCCGTTTGCTTGTTTGCCTTCCAATATCATAAAAAATAAAATAAAAAAAGAAACCTAACTCTTTTGGCAACGTTTTATTACTTCCCTTGTATGACGAGTATTTCTTACCATTAGAAAAAAAAGTTTCTATATTTTTAGACAAAAAACTCAAATTATGTCAATAGTATAAACAGACAAACTATCAGAGCAACTTATAGAAGTGGATGTTATATTACATTAGGTACTTTAGTATTTCTTCATAAGTTCCATCAAAAGTAAATTTTACTGGATTAGTCCAGACAAGTTTTATCAAAATCTGTTCAACTGAATAATCATTAAGCTATCCCCGAATTGAAACCACAGGAAACTGCTAACAAATAGCAGTAATTAATAGACTCGTTACGAAACAATAAAATTATTACAAGTTACACAGTACACCTCGCATTCTCTTTTAGACCGAGATTCATAATAGCCAGACCTTAGTCATTTGCAAGATCTGCAAGATGCATTACTATTAAGTTTGGATCATCTTGGCTTTGATTTGATTGAAGATATTTGAGGAGTATAAACAAATAAATGTATAAACTATCAACTAACTGTCGTTGATTTAAAAAGCGTCATGTGCCTTCATTTTCTTCGAAACCGCTGTGTGCCTAACCACCGTCTTACATGTTTTTGCCGCCTTAACGTCAGTACTCACTATTGTCATATATTCAGCTGTCGTAAATGCCGCCCTTTTTCCGTGATTTTGTGATATATGTAAGCACTACCCAGACAATTATCACCGCAGTTCACTTTGTCAGACACGTTTAAACTTTTGTTTTACAAGTTTTGTAGCTTAATTCTGATTTCCTACCAGGCAGCTCGTAAAAGGCGAGCATTTGCTTGCCGTGACATCTGACTAGGTTGTAGAGTTTCGCAGCGAATTGCCCGGATTAATACCTCTGCCATACCTATTCCTGCCACCATAACGTCAGTGCTTGCGGTTCCGGTTCGGAGGATGAGGCCTAACATCACGGCCTCAGGTTGGATACGCACCATTATCATCATTGGTGTCTCTGGGCTGCATGTATTTCTTGCCATCAGGAAATCCACCTGCTTGTTTGGTCATTGAGTTACTATTTAAAATGTATACTTAATAGTAAATATTATTTCTCCAGCAATCAGACGGTCTCGACAGTTGCAACGCTTATAATAGTTTTTATTACGCTTTCGCTTTCTAACACCTGTCAAAGTATCTATAACTTATTATATTATTTTTCATGATCATATTGTAGTTTCTATTTGTAGTTAAATCTGCAGTGTCACATTTTCAGCTTTTTAAAATTAGTTAGGTCTGGTCGAGTGACGGAATCATTGGATCTCGCGCTATTAAAAAATATTTGAAGATTTGATATCTAATATTAAATTGAACAGAAAAAGATTAAACCTACCTAATTCACTTATTTATTCATTAGTAAGCATCGAAAGTTTATTAATAGCTTACTCTACGCCAATTAACACATTGCAGTTTCTAAAAATCCAAGAATAATAAATAAGTCTGAATCTCACTTAAGTTCACATAAATACAGGTCTAGACTAACAGCTAGGTCACTGAGTACCTTGGATCTAGAACAAAACTAATTTAGTTTCTATTTTTAAAAGTGATGTAGGTTAGTATTTTAGTATTTAACTGATCTGGAAGAAAATTGTGCAACTTGTATCCACTACACACATTAATAAAACTTAAAATGTATGAATGTGCAATTAGTGGTTTTACCGGCACTTTGGGAGAAATTTGTACAGCGTTCCTTAATATACTTCAAACCCTTGCAAAAAAAAATTCAAATAATAATAAAATAAAATAACTATTTATTAACGCTATAACTAAAACTAATTTACTGTCAAATTTTTCTACTGTAAAAATGTGTTTTTTTGTCATATTAAAAAAATGTCAAGTAGTAATTAGGTCTGGTTTAATGATCTTTTTTGTAACTGACACTCTTTGCAACCGTACTCTACACTAATGCCGCCTCTAAGTAGGATATTTCATTTTTTTCTGTATATAGGCAAGCTATACCATTTTTATTACTTTTTTCCATAGCTCCCATTTTTTTAACTAGTCACTTTTTTTGTAGGCCTTTTGGAGCTCAATGTGTCTAGCTAACACTTTGGCCTAATATGTGCTGCGGCTAAAATTCTAAAAACCTGAGTCTAATATATTATACTGTAGTTATTATACTGTTTATACACGTTCTATTTTTATATTTCAGTGGTCAATCTTTGTCATTAGATCCAAGAAGTAAGCAAGATAACCATTTCCCTTTGTCGACCATATTTCATTATGAAGAAGACCAATAAATGGTAAAAAGCTATGTAGTAAATTACCTGACGGGGATTCACCACCTTGCATTTTCATATACGCCATGACAGTTTCATGTTTCGGTTGGAGGGCAGGGTAACCGTTATACTTGCACATAAGAAAAACCTGGTGACAGTAAAACAACGCACCTATATTGTCTACGGTGTTTAGATGCCTCGGTTATTTCTTACTAGCAGGAATGACGAGTGTATATTAGGTGTCTTAACTCATATGTCATAAAAAAGTTAATTTCGATTTGAAGTGCAAACGCAATATTATCTTTAGCCTGTTGATTTAATTTATTTCAAATGTCTTTTTAAATGTAATAATTAAGTTAGGAAAAAAACCAAAATTTTTTTTTATTCTTAATCTTAATTACTTTAATACCCGTATGTGATAATGAATCTTTATTTTCCTTGGTCATAGTAACACGCTTGAACGTGTAGACTGATTTCGCTAATTCTTTTTTAATTGTATTAGTTATTATTGGAAAACGATTCTTTGAATTTGAAAAGCCATGAATATTGCAAATGGAAAAAGCAACACTGATTGCTTGTAATGTCAAGAAATACGAAGTTCACCAGTTGGCTAGTTAGATATTAAATTTGAATGCACAGTAAATTACGTAAAATCACTAAATACTAAGTTTCATTAAAGGCAATAGTTCTATGAAGTTTAAAATCGTCAGTGTTGTATGTTTTCGCATTGCCTAATCAACTTTACAGAGAGCAACTCCAAACTCGACTTCGACTAACTCTTTACAGTATTAGTCGAACTGTACTACATTGTTGCGCTGTCTGGGCTAATGGATCGCCGGTGTTGGCATCAGACAACTTTTATGAATCAGTACAGCTGAATTACATAGTTTACCTGGTAACTATTTTATACATTTGATTTAGCAAGGTGTAAATTATTGTAGTAGACATTTATTTTGCGTTTCTGTACATTTCGTTACGTGTTTGTCTTGTTTGTTACGCGATTACCCCGCATATAGCCTATCAATTTTGATGGTTCTTTTTTTGAAAGATGGGTCATAATTTCGAGGTGGTATTATCTATTATCATTTTATCATAATCCTACCAGTAGTTTTTGGGTTCTGCTCAACAGTGCCTAAATTTTGCTCTTACGTTGCATAAATAAAAAAAACCTACTAGGAGGATATTGATAAAATTACCTAAAGAAATAGTTAATTCGGTTTTTGCAGAATATAATAGTTAGGTGGATTTTGTGTTAAAATGCGTTTTATGTATAACGAATTAAGATTTTGGATATTTTAAATTTAATACTTACCTACTTCTAAAAAGTATGCCCTTTCAAATTAAAAAAGAGTTTTTGAAATAGCCTCAATAATGACGAAGAAATTGGATACATAAAAAATATATAGGATTTAAACATATAACCTCTTTTTTCGAAGTCGTTTAAAAAAAGTTCAATATTCACTAGCTAGTTAGTCGGCTGAGCTAGTTACTTATTTAAAGTTGAAAAAGTTAACCAATACGATCAGAATTGAGTTAAATTCTTCTTCAAGGTAAAGTTTAAGTTAAATGGAATAGTTATAATAAAGTCAAATCAGATGAGTTCAATATTGTAAGTTTTGACATAGCCTATTACTTTACATATAAGCTAGCCAAACAGTGCATCCGACATCGATCAACTGTTCATATTAGTCGAACTGTCGAAATATACGACGTAATATAGATCGGGCTAATGGATCCTGAGCTTAGAGCAGACAACTTTTTTGGATCAGTGAGTTAAATAGCTTTTTTTAGTCATTTTATAGTTATAGACATGTTTTTTTGTAGTAACACTTTTACTTATCCACTATATACTTACACTTCATTTAATACTTTTTTACTTTTTACAGCATCATCAGGGCTTTGAAACTAAAGATAAGAAGACTTTTTTATCTGTAAAGTTATATTGTTTAGTTTATTTGGTGAAGTGGTGACTAAAACATCCGTTTGATGGCGTTTTTTGTAGTAGTTGCGATGTGGATCTTACACCTTGGATCTAGTCACTTTGTATTAATAAAGCATACTAATAGTGTGCGTGTGTTTATGCATGTGTTTGTTTGAATCAAAACTGGTCCAACAGTTTATCTGTGATATTAAGTTAAGCAGTTAACAGATATACAGACTTTGTTTAATTTAGCGTGGAAGTATGGATACAAGGCATTCAAGTTTAACGAAATAGGTCAAGTAAAGTCAAAGCCGACTTAGTATTATATGTTTTCAATGCCTAATCAAGTTTGCAGAGACCAGCGATTCCTAACAACTCTAACTTCAGATAACTCTTTACAGCATCAGTTGAACTGTAAATTATTTCACTGTGCAGCTAATGGAACGATGTCCTTCTAAAAGACAACTTTTATGGATCAGTACAACTAAGTAACATTGTATTATTAAGGTAACTTTGTTCAGTTGATTTGTTGAATTAGCGAGTGAAATATATTTGAGTGATTAAACTTATCTAGTAGTCGCGGTAGGGTTACAATATTTGTAGAGAGAAAAAGAGAGAGAGATAAAAGTAGAGAAAGACAGAGATATTTGTTAAGAATAGTAATCTATTGTCTATTTTTCGTTTCTTTTGAAATGGCTAATATGTTGCTAACCTCGCAGTTTTTAAAAATTTCACCGGACTGTACTATTTTTATTTGCAATAAGGTTTGTAATTATGATAAAGGTTGCAATACGGTCGACTTTTCGACAAGTGGTTAAAATGGCGAAAAAAGTTGTATGTAAATAACCAACTTATATGCAAATACTTAATGTCCTAATTAATTATGTTTTTTGGTTATAGTATGCGAAAAAAAGTCAAAACCTGACGTCTTACTTACAGAATAAAAGTTTCGTTTACTAACTCCTATGTTAAAAGCAAAAGTTCTAATAAAGTCAAAGCCGATGAATTTAAATATGATTTCGCGATACCTAATGAACTGTACAGAGGGCAACTCCAAACACCGCAGTCGACTTTGACTAACTCTATAGAGTTAATACAGTTTGACTAATGTATAGATATATTAGTCGAACTGTACTACATTGTTACATTGTCCGGGCTAATGGATCGCCGAAGCTTGGAGCAGACTACTTTTATAGATCAGAACAACTCAGTTAAGTTCTAGCCATTTTGTCGAGGGCATTTAGCAAGGTGTTTATTTCTGTATTTATTGAGATGAGGTTCATTTTGTTTGAATAATTATACATTATTTATTTACACCAAATTGGATAGGAATTCGCAAAACTTAATAATCGCCTCTGTGGTGTAGCGGTCCGGCGTCGGACTTGAGGTCACAGGTTCAATTCCTGGTGATATGCATTTTGTGCAAGTCTACCGTCTAACTTTCCTTCTAGACTGGGATATGCCGGAATAGGTAAGGCGGTGGATCTCTATCCGGGCAAGTTGCTTCACCTCCCTACCGCCAGTGAAAAGTTTGAAATCACGTTTTGATTTTCTATACAGAGTCATTCCGAAGATATGTGGGGAACCTTAACCAACTTGGTTACGAAGACATTTGTAAGTCCTGAATGAGCACTCTACGTGGTACCGCCATTTGGGAACTTATTCTTCACTTACTTGGTGAATCAGCTAAGAGATCCCCATCATCGTGCTGTGGCGACTTGACCGAAGAGGGAGACAGCTTGACTGGCGCGTGCGGGGATGCCGTCGGTCCTGAAGCGACACTGCCCGTGCTACTCGTGGTGCCAGCGTTTGAATGAGAGGTCGTGATGGTGATCTCACCATTCGATGCAGCAAGCCTAATAAAATAAACATAATTAATGCATTATTAAATCATGACTTACCAAAAAAAAAAGAATTATCAAAATCTATTTATTATTGGTAGCATATTCGCGTATTAGACGAATTGAGAACTTCCTCCTTCTGAAGATAAATCTGCACTTGCTAAGATAGTCGATTATGACGAAATATATTGAAAAATGTTGTCAAGTTTAATCGCCTCTACGGTCTAGCAGTCCGGCGTCGGACTTGACTTCTTAAGGGTTCGATCCCCGGGTCGGGCAACAAAAAAAAAGAAAATATGTATTCAACAAAAATAAAGTTGCCCAGGATTGGACGTATGTGCCCGGTTGACGATAGGCTTGACAACTATAACATGTCGGACTTGGTTGTGCTTCTGTCTTCCTCAGGGATATAGGCGTGAAGATGCTTTTTGTAGTGTAAAAAAAAATATTAAGTCATTATTAGCATTCGTTTTGCGATAAAAATAAATCCAAATTTAAAATAACATTTAACACACACAAAGCAGATTGTAGAAGACATATCATCGACAAAGCGCATCAAGAACAATAGTGTTGCAACCGAGCTGGTCGCAAGTGGCTCGGCGCGGGTACAAATGAGGTGCGCGCTTCATTAAGTGTGCCGTTGCATTAGTGGTAATTGCAGGCTAATTAGGGTCTCATCCGTTGCAATGGCGCACACATAGCCACTTTGTAAGGTAGATACGCGGAAAGGCGATGCGTTTTTTGATACTTAAAAAGTTTTCTAAATAAATCTTGCAATAATTAGGGTGTTGCCAAAAATATTTAGCATCTGACATTTAAATTTATTGAGAGATTTTTTTTACACAGTTAAATGGCAATCTTATAATAAACTCTTATTCTACTAACTTTAACCTAACATATATTTAACTAATCATTTATTGTATAGGAATGACGTGTACAGTGTTTTAACTGCGCCCGATGAGGGGTCAGCTAAAACAGTATTTAACATACCCATTATTATTTTTATTTTAAAAAGCCAAAAATTGTCTACTTTTGGCTTCGTTACGGACGCACTCCGCCAAAATATCTTGCACGTCTTCCTCTTTATTATGTGATTCACAATTTGGTGTCATTTTCTTTCCCGTCAAAACAGCAAACCTATTTAAGGGAATGTGTCTGGATTGCAACCTATGTGAGGATCTGACATCAAAACAGTTAGCTAATAATTCCTGGTTTCAGTATATTCGGAAAGTATATTTTATTTCGTCTATTGAACTTTCTAAAATTTCCAAGACAATATACCGTAATGTTCAGTATTTTAACTCAGCCCTGATATTGTTTTAAATGCCTATAGCCGTGCGGTGCGTCTAGGCCGTCAACATGCTATAGGGCTACGCACTTTCTGTGATATATAATCTACATTTGCCTATTTATTTTTTTTCTATTTTTGTGATCGTAAATATATAAAATAAGTGTACAATGAAAATGCATGTGGTGTTTTTGATTACCAAATTTCTTAAAAATACCTTAAAGTATATTTATCTGTAGATAGGTTATTAATATTGGCCGTAAGTTCAGCAGTTCAGCAATGTTGCAAATAAAAACGACTAACCAGATAGCCTGATTTTTAATATTTCAAAAACAAACCAAGATTGCAATAAGTGGAGTTTGTTATTTAATGAAAGAAGAGTGGAGATAATACCAATAAGTTAGTTCAAATAAATACATTAAAGAGTTCGATTAATTTTGCTTAAACTTATAAATATTTCAAATATATTTCAAAAGAATTCACAAATGAAAAACAAAAAGGCAAATTTAATTGAGGAGGAATGTTCATCTGCCAAAAACAACTGCAACATTTAAATTATTTGTGGTACTCCTTGAGGAGTAATTTAAAAGTCAAATTACCGTCCAATCATCACATTCAAAGGAATATTAATTAAGTTTAAATTAATTTGAAGAACAAAATAATTATAGTAATTAACAATTAAAGCGATGGATAAATTAAAATATTAGAAATTTAACACGCTAATTTATTTAAAACAATTAAAGTATAATAGCCATTATTATTATATGATAAGGCAGATTTTCTATTAAAATTGCTTCCTCGGTGGTTATGTAAAAACTGGTTTTCTTTTTCTTCTTTCTTTAGGTTTTGGCATTCTCGTTAGTATTTTGCCATTAGTCAAGTAAATATTTGCATCAAATTAATCAAAATCGGGATGAAAATTATAGTTACAAATAAGTCGTAAGTCGTCAATAAGTCATGTCAGGGTATTGGGTAAAGCGGTGGCCTTATTACTCAAGCTCATATGAGATTTGGCGGCAAGGAGGAAATACACGGTACCCAAATTTTTTTATGATCATTTCATTTGTGCACTTTCACTGAACAAAATTGTACAAAATGCCACCAAAATTGACTAATTTCACTCAATATCAACACGAAATTCAATAATTATGAAAAAACTGCGACCATCTTTTCTCTCGATGGCGGCAAAACGCCAAACTGATTTTCTGTTCTAGTAATTTCTATTTATTTCGATTCTAGTAATGTTACCATATTATTGTTTTATTTTATGAATCGCATGTTTGTAAGGTTTAAAATTCAAATAAGTTTTTAGTAAATTCAAGCTTACTTTTTCAGTTTTTCATAGATAAAATTTCGCAGATAGAGCAATTTCCTGCAACTAATGACGTATTGGTTTGGGTTTCATGTTGTATGTCACTGTATACTGTGGTATTTCTGAAGTTAATTTTTCAGCGTTTTAGATTATTTTATACAGTGCTTGCAATAATTAAAGGTATTTTTGCATTTGACATAATACATGTTACAAATGTAAGATTTAATTTTAAGGAAGAATACCAAATCATGTTATTGAGAAATGTCAAGACAACGAAAAAAATTACTTAACCTGAAAAAAATAAAATACACAGGAATAGGTAAGGCAGTGGTACCAATCCGGGCGAGTCGCTGGGAAACTCTACCACCTAGTACGATGTTACGGTGTTAGTGACGGTAAGCATTTTACAAGCTGCTGCCTGGCAAGAAGGCAGATGGTCTATTCTTCAAAAGAGCCCGGACCAACATAGGGGAAATTTAGAAAATTAGACACTTTTTCTTTTACAATATTGAATTGAAGGCACATACAAGCGGTCTTATTTCTGCCAGACAATCCTATGATGAATGAGACAATTTCTGAATTTTTTAACCAAGTTAGGGGCCTGTGCTGACTTAATCAATGATGATAGGGTCGTCGATAGAAGAAGTACTACTCAAAGATGGATATAGTAGGATCATGATAGTAAATGAAATAATTATTTATTTTTGGTCATTCAAATTTAATCCAACCCCAAAGTAAGCAAATGATATGCCTGTGTGGTGTGTTGTTAACCTACTAATACATAGAAATACTTCAATAAATACAAGAATAAATTTAATACTGGGTAATGTAGACCGAACCCGGAAATGCAGACATCATGCAAATGTTTATCACGCAAATACCTGCTCGTCGGGAATCGAACAAGAGGCTCCTGGTTAATGGAATTGAGAGTGTACGCAACCTTTAGACCAACGAAGCTTTCAAATTATATGGGAAGAAATCATGACCCATCTTTTTAAAAAGTACATCAAATTCAGTTTGGCAGAGTAATCGCATAACCAACATACAAAAAAACATACAGTAGAATTGAGAACCTCCATATTCGGACTCGGTTAATAAAACCAACTTTTACGGTTAGACATAAAGAGATCATCTCTATAAAAGCGCACTCTATACCCCTGTATGTGCTCTTGCAATAAACAAATACGAGAATAAAACATACACTTACACAAAAACAAGTATAAACACTTGAGTTTCACGCACACAGCCACACTTAACATTAATTGTTCCTTCAATTTATCAACACGTAGAACACTCGACGTCAGAAATGTGCCTTTTCGAGATAATTATTTTCAAAATAATAATGGTTTGGTGGTAAATTTAATTACAAACTTATTTTCTTGTCATTTGCTGCGACCTTACTGCTCAGAGTGAATTAAAATCTTAAATTATAAAGGAGCAACGAGAAACAGAGACTTATCGAGGCCAATAATTACTTTTTAATAAAGTTTAATACCTACTTTGTATCCTTTGAGAATGTGTGGGTACGAAGGGATGTTTTTAGGATATCGACAAATTTAAGTTTTATTTCAATTAAAACTTTTACATTTTTTTAAATTGTGTTTATTGATTCTGATTTGGGGTTTCAGACCGTCTAACTAGACACAACTTCACTTAATACATACTTAATACACTTTATATGATATTTTACATAATATTTTGTACTAAAATTATATAAATTTACCTTATTTTTAATGACATTGTAGATTTAAAATCAAGTTCCATTTTTGATTCTCAATCCCACTATAATGTTAGAAGAACAGTAATGAAAATAAAATTTATTGAAGTGAAACTTCTTTATCGGGGTTGGAAAAAAATTTAGTGTATCATTTTTTCGTTACGCGTCACATTTTTCCGTTACGCGCCATCTTTGTTCTAATCCTTACCACGCGTGATTCGAAGTATACTTTCTCCAGCGGAGTAGGGATTGGCAATAAACTTTATTTAACCAATTTCTGTAAAGTTGCATATAGTAAATTACTTTTTGAAATATAACGTCATAAAGAAGTTTCACTTCTTCACTTTTTACGAGTGTACGCTAGTACACGCGCACATTTTTTTATTTTTATTTTGGGAAGATGTTACAATAATCAACAATAATCAACTTATTCTACCATATTTTGTTGTGCAACAAAAAAATTTGGAGCTCGCAAATTAGGATAAATATTTTCTAGCAATTAAGTTTTGTATTTAAGGTTTGAATCTGTTATGAACTTGACTATTAAAACTTCCATCTACTTGTTATAACTTTTCGAATAAGCAGGTGGTTTGTCTGGTGGTAAAAGTCAACCTTTGCCTGTAGACACTACGGATACTGTTACCTTATCAGTAGAAATTTTATTGTGTAGAATAGTAATAAGTAAGTAAGTAGTAAATAATAATTTAAAAGCTTGTTTCATCTATAATATATTAGCAGTTCGGCATAATTTATATGCAAAATTTTATTTCCATTATAGTATTTTAGGGGTATATTAGCCTATGTTTGGTTTTTAAGAATACGCATTTTGAATGATAGGTCATGCGATTTAACCATAATATAACTGACTTTCGCATTTATAATATTAATGAATGACTGAATACATTTCATTATAAACCAAAAAAATATAAAAATTAGACTCTGCTTTACTTATAACACTATGTTTAACTTAAGGTGCACAAAGGTGGTCTTATCGTTTCAGCGCGAACTCTGCCAGACAACCTTAGAAAGCGACAATTCAAGAATTTAAAACTACGGGATTAAGTATGGAACTATCGATGAAAAATAATTAGGTAATATTAAGATTACTTTATCGATATACGTATATATACGTATAATACGTATTACAGCGTTGCATCTCTTACCTCGAGATCACTTTCGTAACGGCTTTGTAACAGAATCATAATTAAGAAAAATATAAATGTGCAGCGTTGACCTTATTATAGGTATTCAATTAACGATTATTTTTGACTTTTCGTTAATAAGATATTTGGTGAAATTAACATTAATAATAAATTTAAGGTTTTTGGTTACCCTTAGGATTTATAGACAACAGGAACCGTTTTGTGATTTTCAGTTTTTTCGTAATATTAATTTGGAGATTTTTTCACATAGTGAATATGACAATCTCATATTACAGTCTTATTATAACTTATTATTATTTACTAAGTGATTTTTTATTATTATTGTATTATTTTTAAATTTTAGTGCATAATAAAGTATATTCATTCATTCAACTTAAACCTAAAACCTAAATACTGCATTTAAAATTTGGGTCTATGGATTTCAAAAATTACACCCCAATTTAAAAAGTAGGAAAATATCTTTAAGCAGTGGAGAAAATAAAGCAAATTAAATGCAATTAAATCATTGAAAAAGTATATCAAAAGGAAATTCAAAGATTTTCAAATTCAAATATTAGAAACACAATATATTCAAATCTCAATATATATAAATTACTTGTCACGTTGTTTGTTCTTGATGGACTCTTAAACTACTAAACCGATTTTAATCAAATTTGCACACCGTGTGCAGTTTGATCCAACATGAAAAATAGGATAGCTTACATCTCAATCTATGATCAAAAAAATTAACAGCCGAGCGAAGCCGGAACAGGCAGCTAGTTAAATTCAAGATACACGACTACTTAAAAAGTTAGAAGACAAAAAAACAGATCTTATGTTAACAATTTATAAAGTTTTTTTCTATTCTTAACATAGTTATACAACAGTTTGTAAAGTTGTTTCTGTTCTTATACCTATCTAACAAATCACAAAGTTGTTTTTGCTCCTTATGTAATGATTTATGAAGTTGGTTATATTCTTACTCTATCTAACCATTTTTAAAGTTTTTGTGCTTATATATCTAACAAACTATAATTTATTTTTTGCTCTTATTTGACAATTTATAAAGTTGTTTCTTTTTCTTACATATCGTTTTTACCTTATCTCACCTACTACCTATTGTTTTAACTTATCTCACAAATTAAAACAACAGAAAAAAACAAACAAAAAAGCCTCAAATCGCATGTTCGTCGCTCGGATAAAAATTAGTTCTTTTTACTGAAACTTTTATTTTTTATTTTTACAATTCATAAATTGTTTCTTTCATTTAGTTTCCTCTTTATTCTCAAACTAATATTTAAGTACAGATAAAATGAAGTCGCCTAATCATTATAAATTATACCAACACAGTTTAATGTCCTTATAATGACGGGATAATTATTGATCTTTATACAATCATACGTATTTTTGCTGTCATGATACAATGATAAAATTATTCTGACCCTGTTATGTTAGTGACTGAATCTAACATTATCATTGTATTAAAGATTAAAATGTTATAATTATGACTAGCGTTAGCCCAACACTCTCTCAGTTTGAATTTTTTCTTTAGCAATAAAATTAAATTTTCAGCCGAAATACAAAAAAAAATATCTTCAAGCTCATATCCCCGCAAAGGTAGGCAGAGGCACAACCACGGTATCCACGATCATGAAGACACTAAGTCCCACAATGTGATAGGTGGCAACCCTTTCGCCAACTGGGCACATAAGAAAATTTTTTTTTGAAAATTGGAAAAACCACATTTTCCCATTGTTTGGACCGGGGACTTCTAGACAATATGGGCGAAAGACAAACTTGGAAGATAGATCTTAATTTTGGAATTGATAAACTTTTTTACATTGACAAACTTTTGTGTCGTTTTTTATCTTTGCGGATTGCAAACTGGATTTGTTTGCAAAATTTTTTCGAAATCTGTTTAGTGACTTCGGCTGACGGTTTATAAAAGGTTTAGTCACTCACATTTTTTTCAACATATTCAGAACTTAATTTTACACTGAATAACTTTGTTGCATTTTTTGCAACTTTGTTGCATTTTGTAGACCTTTTGATAATAGCATGTTAATTACTTTCCACAGCTCCGCTTACACGTGGAGTATTTTTTTTACCCCATTTACGTGATAAGGATAAAGACGGTTCTATTTTTCAGGTTGGGTGAAGAGAGGAAGATTAATTTGTCACAATTTTTTTTCGAAATATTTCAAAATTTCTAGTACCTACTTGTGTAGATATTTGATTTCTTTACAGAGGACATCGTAGCAATATTTTTTTGTACAAATTATAGTTAAATTATAATCAACATAAATGTTAAAATTTAGATACACTGGTCGGACAGGTCGGTATCCAAAATAAGGTTGAAAGAAATTACAGAAACAGAATTTTAGGATTCCTTTCGGTTCTTATTAGATTTTAAATTAAAACCTTCATTTAATGTGATTAGGAGGTAAACAGGAGATGAAGTTTTTATTTAACGTCTTCTCTAAAAACCAAAAGTTGTAATGGTGAGCTGCCAAAGAGAGTTCGGGTTAATAAGTGTTTTGCGTGAGATGATTAACTGGCTACCTTAGGGTATCTGGCATACGACAATAGCGAGCACTGACGTTATGGATGCGGGAATAATAAAAGGCGCAAAATATCCCTATGAAACTTGTAAGCAACATCCTCAGACAGGATTCGAATTAAGATTTTTACACGTCTAAAAACTCGATTGTCCTAAATTTTAGTTAACTTAAGTCAAGTAACATAAAATTAAGAAATAATGTACATACTTTATTTATTGACTTGTACATAAAAGTCACAACCATCAGGGCTAATAAAAACGTCAAAATTATTTATATAAATCGTTAATAATTATGACACGATGTAAATTTATAATTACGATTAATATCGATTATAGTATATCGAATCGGAAATTACAACACTAGTGCTAAATAATAATCTACAAACAGCAATAATAATGATCGATTTAGGAACATTAAAATTTTTTATCTCTTAAATCGTTGATTTTAAAAACTAATGAACATTATGAACACTGATTTGTTTTAACTCGACATAGGTACATAAATGAACATTTCACTTTCAAAATAAAATAGACTGAAATCTGAATAAAAAAATCTAGGTGGTAGAGTTTCGCAGCGACTCATCCGGATTGGTACAACCGCCTTACCTATTCCTGCCGCCATAACGTCATGACGTGTTCCGGTTCGGAGGGTAAGGTAGCCGGTAAACTTACTTATGCTCGAGGCCTAACATCTGGTTGGCAACGCACCATTACCACCTTTGGTGTCTCTAGGCTGCGGGAATTTATTGCCATCAGAAAATCCGTCTGCTTGTTTGCCTTCCAATGTCATAAAAAAATGAAATAAAAAAAAAAAACTTGAAAATTCATGAATGAAGATTTAAAATTACAACAATTTAATTTTCAGCTGTCTTTCTTTATTTATTACCTAAGAAACTATTTTTTATGTTTTGATATAAACTAGCAGCCCGTCCCAGCTACGTAGGGACGTAGTAGTGGAGAAACTTCCTCTTGAATCAATCTACATAGTACAAAAACCGCATCAAACTCTTTTGAGTAGTTTTAAAGATCTAAGCATACATAAAGACAGACAGCGACTTTATTTTATACTGCAATTTAAATAAATAATTTGAAATTTGAATAAATAAATCTCAGTACTAATTTCAAATACCTACCATAATATTATATCTGCCACAAAAATATTTGGCAAAACCAACCTACTAAGTCAATGATGAAAATAGGGTCAAAAATTACACCATTATACGCACCAATATGGACGAAAAAACTTTCCTGTAAGAGCCTACTGCGTTTTGTTGAAAATTTAGTCAAAAATTACACAAGACAACTAAAAAAATGTTCATCCAAAAACTAATAAATATATTGTCAAAAAAAGTCATAAGCTTTTTCTACCTTGTTGCTCTAAAATCATGAAATCAAAAGGTATAAATCTGATAATAATAAAGGTACAAACAACAGTAGATAATAACACGGATAATGTTATCGATTCCGTTTTAATAAAGCACGTATATCTAAAAATTGTTGATTTAACAATACTAATAAACATTTAAGAAACATGACATGATAATTTTGTTTTATTTTAATGCTTAACATAATTACAATTAACGTGTCTTCTCGTGTGTTTCACACGTACCTAATACTTATGGTTGAGTGTAATTTGGACAAAAAATTGAGAAACACGGGCGTGTTTTGTGTGACTGATCGCAGTAAGCGATAATTGATATAATTTTATTAACAGTTGTCAAGAAACAGGTTGGACAACTGTTTTAATAATACTAAGACTACTTTTACTCATTTATAAGTTCAAGCGACTTTGTCTGTTTATATCATTCAAGCCTTTTGTAGGGAAACAAGTGTTATATTGTTTATTTTCAAAAACACAAAGAAATTGTAAGCACAACGAACTTTAAACATAATATTAAGCGTCAATACGGATCAAGTATAGGAATTTCTTTGTATTTGTTCACATTTAAATTTTATGTTACAAGTAACATTAACAGAACCATATGGAAAAACATCTTTATACGGCATGAAGATAGAGACAATGTTATTTTTAAATGAATTTTTGTATATCGTAACTATTTATTATATATATACAACTATTACCATATTTGCACATCACAAGTGGCTAGAATATGTTAGAATACCTACATAATTTTGTAACATGCTTATGAAACTCATATAAATGTTTTTCATTTTTATTAAAACCCCATGAATGTCTCATTATGTCATCGGATACATATTTAATTTTTTGAGCAGGTACAGGTATTCCATTTTTTAAGTCGGTTAAAATTACCTTCAGCACATTTAACTGATGTTGATCACTCCATAATACGAATTTCAATCGCGTGTTTTTCCAAACTATAACGCCGTTGTAAATTTATTTAAATTCGGCCTTGTAGCCACGTTGAAAATAATTACATTCTTAAAAACTTTTTGTTACGCTGTGTACTCTGATGATTCAACATTTTAATGTAATTTTAATAGACGTCAAATGACATAGAATATTTATCTAGATTGTAGGCCAACAGAAATGAGGTATTAAACTTAATTATGGATTCGAGAATTAATGCTGCGAGCCAGTAATTATGAGGTCGCATTAACTTAATGTCTTTCAAGTACTCGCACACATATAAATTCACATTAATGGTCGCCTGGTACAGTTAGTGGGAAAATATTAACGAATTTCTGGGGTCCTGATGACTTACAGATTGTTTCGTCAAGACTAATTTTCATTTTACAGTTTTATTATACAACGATTCACTGTACGAACATTTACTTTGCAAAGTTTTACTTCACGTAGTTTCGATTTATAAAGTTTTTCTTTATCAAGTTTTTGCAAACTTGATAAAGAAATGAAATTAAAAGAATAAAAAAAAAAGTTGATGACAAATTAGAAGCTAGAAGAAGAAAACACATCAGGTAGTAAAGGCTGGATAATAAATAAAAGTATTTTAACCAGTTCGTAAAGTTTTATCGCTGTGAAATATAAAAATTTACTTTATTATTCTTAACACCACTGGCTACCAGCGAGGTTCTTGTTCGATTGCTGACAAGGGCCAGAAATTAGAGTGATGAACATCTAGATGTCTGCATTTCTTGGTTTTGAGTGTTTATAAAATATATTATTGTATCTGTTTAGGTATTTCTATGTCTAAGTAATATATCGTACAAGAAGTTAATTGGCTTTCTTTGTGGGTAAGTTCAACTTGTATAATTTGTTCAGGGATATTTATTTAATTTTATTACTAACTGTTGCCGCGTAGCTTAGGACCAAAAAGCACATCTTTTCGGCATAAAAACAATCCTTTGTGTTTATCCAAATTACCCTATGTGTGTGACAAATTTCATGAAATTCGGTTCAGAAGTTTTTGCGTAAAGCAGTAACAGAGAGATAGACTTTTGCATTTGGCATTTTTAATCTTGGTATGGATATGTTATACTGTCTTTCATCGGCGCTTGGTTGTATTCAATAATACATCTATACATATAATAAATCTGTAGAAGGGTCACTTCTGTACATTGAAAATATTGAAAACATAAATAACAGGGGGTGTTACTGGATCGATACCAAACCCAAATATGTGATTAAAAATGTTTTTGTCCGTCTGTTTGTATGTTCAGGCATCACGTGAAAACTAACGGTTCGATTTCGATGAAACTTCGTGTAATTATATCTTATTATCCTGGGCGTAAAATGGGATACTTTTTATCCTGGAAAAATACGAAGAAAAAAATAAATTTTGATTTTTCAGTTTTATCACGCTAAGACCGACATCTGCGCGGACAGAGTCACGGGCGGAAGCTAGTTCGATATAAACCCATATTTGCACTACCAAAAATTATGATTTTTATGGGACAAGATGAAAAATAAGTGCATAGATTTTCTGATATTAAGAAACACACTCCCCATAGACATATTTGTGAATTGTGAAAAAGTGTAGTGTGGGTAATAAATAATAATTGGCAACACTATTCAGAGGTAAAGTCTAATATAACCAAATTGGCTATCTCCGTCTAGCATCTATTTATCACCATTACCCGTAGATTAGGCGCGTCACGCTCGTAATTATACATGTAGGAATATTTAATGATTCGTACACACCTAATTATACGTACAACATTAAAGGGTTCCCTGAAAAGACAATCAATTATTTGGCACATTTAATGCTTGGCTCGAGGTAATTAGTGTTTAAACTTTGATTAAAAATGCGTTTAAACAATTTCAATGGCACGAAACCTTTACTATGTTTTATACAAACGTTGCAGAGAAGGGTGATTGTAAGAGACTTATCATACTAACGAATTGCAAGCGTTTTAGAAGCAGTTCAGACGCGCAAGGAAAACGTCGCGGACGCGCAGGGAAAACGTCGCGGACGCGCAGGGAAAACGTCGCGGACGCGCAGCGAAGCCATCGTGAACACGCAACGTTTTCGCTACTCGATCGTGGTGCATGTTAGGTACACTTTGTAATATGTCAATTAGTATTTTTGTTGCTTTTATAATAGAAATAACTATGATCGCAGGGACGAATTTGTGGCATTTCCTTACCAACCTACCGTCTAGACCAGGGCTTCCCAAACTTATCTCTACTGTGACGCCCTTAGGACATGCTATTTTTAAATGACGCCCTGGGGAGGAGAGAGGGGGTTTCTATGGATTAAAAATACGTATCACTTATGCTACAATCTCTATTAGCTTTTACGACTCCCCTTAACCCAGCCCGCACCCCGTGGCCTAAAACTAGTTACCAGTTACAATAAGGACAACCCTAGTAACAGGTTCTGGTGGGTTTGTAACTAGCTCCACTCGGTCGTATTTGACCCACGACGCCCCTGGGACAGTGCCACGACGCCCTAGGGCGTCGCGACGCATAGTTTGGGAAGCCCTGGTCTAGACGAAGGCTTCTCCTATGAGCTGTTTTGCTAAAAAATCGTAAAAATCTTATTTCTACCTATGAATGGTAAGCCATATATTTTAGAACGCCAGGTTCGAACGACCTTAACATACAATTATACACTTAAGATAATCTGTATTACTTGAAAAAATTAAACATTCGTTAATATGTAGCATTGACATTGTTTTAATTTATTAAATTGACACAATGGCACAATTAAAAATTACTGCGCATACATATATACATATCTTAATTCCAAGTCTATAACGGGATAAACAAAACGTGTCGAGTAACAATTTGTGATGATTGAATTCACTTTCTTATAAATTATAACTGAAGTAACGCGAAAAGCGCGCAAAATGTACGTATGGTACATATTGGCAACGACGATACGTCCAGCATCTGCTACGTATTCACACCGCCTTAAAAACGTTCATACTCAGTATATAAAGGCCCTATTAAGGGGCCATATACGCTAAAATACGTTAGCAGTTCACTGTTTTTTTCATAGAAAGCAATCATGGATCTTGCTGACAAAAATACATATGATTAACATGAACATGCTTTACTAGACTAGTGTTTCCAAAACACGATTCATTTCACTTTGCTCGATAGAAAAAAATCAAAAAGTTAAAACTTTTTTGAAAGCAAAACCCAACTGTCTACTTCAATTATGAAAATATCGACACCAGATTTAACGTAAACACAGATAAGTACTATACCTAAAAGATAAGTGTTTCAGTTGTTATCCTTTCTTCAAATTACTTTTATAGTGTCAAAGATAGTGATTTGTCGCTTAAGACGTTTACTTTAGAGCGCCATTGTTTATAGTAATCATGGAACGGGGGAGCGCGGTGATTGGCTCTTCTGGCTGACTGAGTATGGGGCCTTAACGTACTAATACTTTCCATAACTAAATAAATGGTTCAAATGCGTCAAACTTCTACAAAACTTGTCACACTTTTAAAATCAGTCTTGTGACTCATTTGATCATACTAATATTTTGAATTTATGTTTTGACCCCCTTGTTGTTCGAGTGGCTAGCGTACACGTCTAACTACATCGACCAACCGCGAGACTCGGATTAGATTCCCGACGGGGGCAGGCATTTGTGTGATGAACATTTAGATGTGTACATTTCCGGGCCTGAATGTTCATTAAATTTATCCTGGTGCATATTTAAATATTTCTATGTATTAGTATCGTTGACTAACACCCATAACACAAGCATAATATAATTTGTTTACTTTGGGGTTAGATTCGATTTGTGTAAATTGTCCAGGGATATCTATTACGTAATTTTATAGATTTGGAAATCAAATATGCAGACGACTTTCGAACAAAATGACTAACATGTATCTTTGCATAGAAATATACTAGACCTTGGAGTATTTTATGTCCACATATCTCAACGAGATGCAATGAGAAAATTTAGGAAGTTTAATATTCAAGCGACGCCATGCGGAATAGCTAGTAAACTGTTTTTTAGGATTATATTACATCAATATTAATCATTACCATCAATCAAACGAATACCTGTTTATAAATTAAAATTGTAATTTATCTTTAACTTACAAAATCCATAAAACTGAATAATGGCCGTTCTGTGGCCATATTTGGTTATCCTTGACAAAAAATATACATCAAAATAAGGAAATATATTATTATAATAAATAAGTTAGCGTGATATATGAATTTTAATGATCCTTGGTTTGGTGTTTAAGTCATAATACTAAATTAACTTGCCTATGATTATAAGAATTTAGTTTTTGTTTAGTATTTTAATGCTATTATTTAAAAAAAAAGTGTCCTAACGCCCATACCCCTGAAGGTAGGCAGAGGCACAACCAGGGCACCCACAACTAGCCGAAGACACTAAGTCCTACTATGTGATAGGTGGCAAGCCTATCGCCAACTGGGCACATATCCATCCAAAACAATATTTTATTTATTAGAAAGTTGAAAAAAACCAAATTTTCTTTTTGTTGCCCGACCCGGGAATCGAACGCGGGACCTCATGTAGTCAAGTCCAACACCTAGACTGCTAGACCACAGAGGAGATTATTTTTAATGTTATGCTTATCTTATCAAAACATAGGATAAGTAAAAGGGATATGAAGTTCCTGACAGGGCATTTTTACCAAAGCGACAAGAATAAATAAGGCAGATTTTTTTTAATGATATTGGAAGGCTAATAAGCAGACGGATTTCCTGGTGGTTTCAAAAGAAAGTTTACCGGCTACCACACCCTCTGAACCGGAACACGCCAACGACAAGCATTGACGATTTGGCGGTAGGAATAGATAAGGCGGTGGTACCAATCCGATGCTGCTGCGATACTCTACCACCTAGTAGGACGTCACGGTGTTAGTAACGGTATGCTCGCCTTCTACGAGCTGCCTAGCAGGAAGGAAGATAGATGATAATCTAAAGTCCACGCTGCGTACGGTCAATGTAATGTATGTTACATCATTAAAACAAAAAACTCGACAAATATGACATTAGGACAAACAATAGACGTTTTTTGTCTTTTCCACGTGGCCAACAGCAGAAAATTGTCTATGAGGCACATTTTTCACAATTTTCACATTTCAACAATTACATTATTTATGTAATTATATCAACGGACAGCATTTTAACATCCTGTCCATAATTAGCATAAAATACCTCATTAAGACAGATAATGGCGTAGTGCCGGGTTTTCCTTATTGTGCACGAGTTACGCAGTTATAATGCGCGTTTTGTCTCATAATTTATACAATTCACTATTTTATAAATATTATATTATATATTACTATACTATATTTTAAAATTGATGACACGAAATTACCGTGTCTCACTTTGTCCCCTTAATTCAGATGTTTCCACTCTTGACAGGTTTTCAGGACTAAGATTTTAGTTTAAATATATAAATATTTTATTAATAAGTCGCCACTGTGGACAGCGGTTCAGTTGTCGAACTTGACTGCGTGGGGTCCCGGGTTCGAATCCCCCGGGTGGGGCAAAAAAAAAATAATTGGGTTTTTCCAATTTTCTAATAAAAAAAAGTGCGTGTGTCAGCTACGACGCACGATTGGAGTTTACTCCTTACGAAATGTATCTTGCAGCACACATGTCTCCTACAGCAGATTTAGTTATGTTAATTCTTCTTAAATTAGTATCATCGCAGACATTTGAAGTGTGATCCAAATAGTCAGTATTTTGATAGATAGCGATTCCTCCTGCACGGAGACAACGAAGTATCGCGCAGGAGGAGATCCCGAGAATGAGACACGCTGTGTAATGTATTCCATCTCATTCTTTTACACGTTCAATTCTACAGATATATGTTTGTCTCTTTCTACGTAACGCCTCAACGCCTCGTGTTACACCTGATTTTACTCTTCATAAAATTTCCGTACCGGGCCTTATAACTCAAATCGTTTTCTAAGGAGTAGGTAAACTCCAAAAATGTTGCTCGGGATTGGATATGAGCTGGTTGGCGATATGCTGGCCACCTATCACATTGTGGGACTTAGTGTCTTCGGCTAGTTGTTGTTACCCTGGTTGTGCCTCTGTAGGCAGAGGAATATGGGCATGAAGATACTTACTTATTTACATAATAATTTATTTTTAGTTTTTGTCATGGACTATTAGTAAAGTTAATTATTATAAAGTATAAATTTGCATTAAATTAATATACAATTTCGCAAAATTGTTTTATTTTCTATGATGCGTTAAAATTAAATTAAAATCCCTTTCGACCCAAGAAGGCAGTCAGGTAGTCAGTCAGCCCGGACACATCAAATCCTGAGCAACATTTTTTTGTTAGAAATTTGAAAAAGCCACATTTTTTTTGTTGCCCCACCCGAGAGTTGAACCCGGGACCACATTTTTTTTAATGACATTGGAAGGCAAACAAGCAAACGGATTTCCTGATGGTAAGAAATTCCCGCCGCCTAGATACACCAAATGTGGTAATGGTGCGTTGCCAACCTGAGGCCGGGATGTTAGGCCTCGAGCAAAAGTAAGTTTACCGGCTACCTTATCCTCCGAACCGGAACACGTCATGACGTTATGACAGCAGGAATAGGTAAGGCGGTGGTACCAATTCGGGTGAGTCGCTGCGAAACTCTACCACCTAGTCAGATATCACGGTATTAGTGACGACAAGCCTATGCTCGCCTTTTACGAGCTGCCTGGCACAGGAAGGCAGATGGTCTATTCTACAAAGGAGCCCGGACCAAAACGAGGGAAACATGAAGTCAAGTCCAACACATGCATAACTAGACTACAGAAGCGATCATCTACCTACTTTAAAATTCGTTTTCATAATATGACTATCACATTTAATCATTCGTGTTGCTCAAAAACAAACATGTCTTGCACATATACCCATAAATTACAATTTCATTTTTTTAAATTAAAATTAAGTTATAATTGGATGATAGATGAGCTCCATGCAACATATTAGCATTTTAATTCATTTGAAATACAAAACGCTACATGCTATCAGACGGGGGAACACGTCCCCTAGTTATTACATGATACTATGCTTTGTTTGTGAATTCACATGAATTTGGAATGGGCTATCAAAATGTATTTAAAGTATCTTCACGCCTGAAACTCTTTATAGGGTGTAATTGACAACGTAACGAAAATTTCTGTGTTAGTTTAGATACATATCAGAGCGATGAGAGATGAGTTTACGGCTTGTCAAATTTACTATACTCGCTACCGTCTCTGTAGGTAAATTATTTGTGTGAAAACTTGGAACAGTGCCTCTATAGGTAACTAAGAGAAACACATTTTTAGACCAAAAGTGTCATAGATTTCAACACGTAACTTACCGAACCTAAACTATACCAACTTATGGTAAAGGCTCAGACTTCAAAATGCCTTCTACGGATTTTGTCGGAAATAAGCGATTACCGATTTAGCAGCTTTTCATCCCGATATGTATAGCGAACTAATATTTGAAATTATCAAACAACACCTACTATGCGATCAATACATACGTAGCGCAAAAAAATTTATTCCTACCTAGGTAGGCAGAGATACCAACGATTAGCTGAAAGTAAATAGTCCCACATTATGGTATGTGGCAAACTTATTGCCAACCGAGGCAACGTTATTTTTATCAGAAATTTGAAAAACACATTTCAAATGACCCGACCTGGAAATCAAATTCGTTAACTCATTTAGACCATAGATAAACTTAGTGTATGTTCATATTTATTTAACTCCAGGCTGAATTTTGCCTTTACGGAGTTATATAAAGAAGTCGCGCTAAAGATCTAAGTATGACTTAAGTACTAAATTAAGGGTCCATGTATACTAAAATGCGTCAGCAATGTAATGTTTTTTTTTAATACAAAGCAATCATGGATCTTGGTGACATTAATACACAAGATCAACATTAATATGCTTTACAAGACTATTGTTTCCAAAACATGATCCATTTCACTTTGCTCGATAGAAAAAAATCAAAAAGTTAACCCTTTTTTGAAAGCAAAACCCATCTGTCTACTTCAATTATGCAGATATCAACACCAGATTTAACATAAACATAGAAAGGTATTATACCTAAAAGATAATAGTTTCAGTTTTTATATTTTTTTCAAATTACTTTTATAGTGTCAAAAATAGGGATTTGTCGCTTAAGACATTTACGTAAGAGCGCAATTATTTTATAGTAATCATGGACAAAGGGAGAGTGCAGCGATTGGCTCTTCTGGCTGACTAAGTGTGAGGCCTTAAGGCGTAAGCACTAGACTCAAGATATAATTTACTATTAAATCATAAATAAACTTCATGTAAGTTCATATTTATTTGCCTTTAAGCTAGGTTTGGGTATTGCCATCCAAGTCACCTAAAGACACAAGTACTAGATTTAAGACATAATTATAACAAGTATTTTTTTGAGTAATAAATACACCAAGTTCAATTAATCAAGTACAAAATGCAAGCTTTGTAAATTCAATGTAAAGTACCCTACTTGGGTATTCTGATTTCTGACACAGGCGCTGATTAGCAACGCACACGAGACGAGGGCAGTGATTACACTCATTTTCACATTATTACTGCTCATGATTATCACTTTCTATATATATACACACTCAAGATTACAACTTATCTTCACGCCCATATCCTCGAAGAGGTAGTCTCGAAGAGGTAGTCTCAGAGGCTCAGGGAACCCACGACTAGCCGAAGACACTAAGTCTCACAATGTGTTAGGTGGCAAACCTATTGCCTACAGGTCTCATTTTCAATCCCGGGTAACGATTTATATTAGAAAATTTCACCCTATTTGTTCTTTTTTGTTGTCTGATCGAACCCAAATATTTTTTATCTAAAAAAATTTAAATAGTCGATAGAAATTTTTTGACTGTTTCTGATTAAGATCATATAATTATAAACATACAACCAGGGCACCCACGACTAGCCGAAGACACTCAGTCTCAAGTTAAGAAGCAAACCTTTTGACCCCTGGTATATATCCAATCCCGGGCAACATTGTTTTGTTAGAAAATTTACAAAACACATTTTTTTAACATGAACTGAATGAACCTGGGACCTCACGAAGTCAAGTGCAACAACCGGACCGCTAGACCACAGAGGCGATCAGTAAAGCTTTTTGACCACAGCTATAAATAAAGACTCACCTGTTGATGCTATTCAGCGCAGCTCCTACATTTTCTCTTTCACTCCTTTCTCTGGCAACTCCTGCAAACCTTTCAAAGTTTTCTCTTTCCTTATAATGTCTGTCCGGTCGAGGGGACGAGGATCTTCTGCCTTGCATTTGCTGAGGCATGTTATTGTTATGCTGTTGGACTGTTTGCAGCAGGTTGTGGTTCCCTTGTGGCTGCTGTTGTAACGCTTGCAGCAATTCTTGAGCATTTGCGGCGCCATTCGATAAAAAGTTCGGCAACCCAGGATTTAATAATGCGTTTGATAAAGTAGGGTTCAGCATGTTTGGCCGAATATTTTGCGTTTGTTGCTGGTTATTGTTAAGTAGTTGGTGGGGTTGAGCCATAGCTTGAAGGTTTGCTAAGGATGTGGAGACAACTTGGCCATTGTTTAAAGCTAGGTTCACCATTTGATCGTTGGAGTTGACGTGGTTGACGGGTATCGTTAAGATCGTTTGGGTTGCAATGCCTGTGGAGGAAAAAAACTATTAAAGCTAAAAAAAAAATAGGTTCCTAGACGGTTATTTGCGACTACATCAGACCATTATAGTCGTTAATAAATGTTTTCTTTCTTCCTTTCTTACTTATTGCTGTTACCACAAGGACCCCATTCTCGAACAGTAGCGGGTAACCTAAAACCCCTTGCTTTGACAATGAACCGTCAGTATCTTTGGTCTATGGATCTCATTTTTTAATTACTGATGGTAGAGTGCTGTGCAGCATCTTGCCCCAAAAGGGTCAGGGTTCACCGCATTTCCTTTATCTGTCACCATAATGACAATACCATGATCTGATCCGAAGGGTAGGGTAGTCGGTAGATTTGCACTATTGGCTTAACACCCTGGCCACAGAATAGCTTGTCACCTATAACATCTATGGTGTCTATAGGTTGCGGCTATCTCTTACCATCAAATAAGAAAGAAAGAGAGAACCACTTCCTTGTTCGCTATGTTTTGCATTTAAAAATCAGGAAATCTGTCTGCTTCTTTTCCTCTCAATCTCATAAATCCAAGCAAGTGCCCACGGTAATGAACTGTATACTAATGTCACGAATTAAGTGAAAAGAATATTTTTTTAATTGAATAAGGTCTTACCTTGCGACGTTGGTATTAAAAGTTGTGCCCCTTGTATCCCTTGCACTAGCTGCCCTGAAGCCAAGATGAGCTGCGGCATTGGAGATGGCATAGCTGGTGGCAGCATGTTGTTGTTGCCGACTGGGTTTGGTGACCCCATGCCTGGAACAAAGATAATAATATTAGGTTTTTCGTCATTTCCATCGTTGGCACTGTGGAATTCCATTGTATATTTGATAGGTATTAATACGAGTACACTAGTACACTTGTACTTTTTGATAATACTTTTAAGCAGTTAAATTTATTAGCTGAGATGTTGAAAAAAGAGGCAAACCGCCTCTGTGGTCTAACGGTCCAAGTGTTGGACTTGACATCATGAGGGCCCGGGGTCGATTCTCGGGTCGTGCAACGGATAGACAGATATATTGATTTTAATTGTATTTCCAATCTAGTTGAAGGGTTTAAATCGAATGTCTGATTAACATCGATAAAGTGGGTACAAGTATCTTCGATTCAAGGATAAAACTAATAGATTTAAAGTAGACGAAGCAAAGAAAGTTAGTAAGTTATACATAAAAAAAGTTATATATAAACTAAAGTTATATATAAACTAATTTGACTAAGCGTTGGGCAAACCGATGATGGATCTAATTCATAATTGTTTAGCTGTTCTAAATTAATCTGATTAGTTTTATTTTTTTTAGTAATGAAGTTTTTTGCCATGGGGATAAAACCCCATCACCCGTTAGTAGGGATACCCTAGTTAGTGTGTTTGCCGAATGAACCCATCAATACAGTTAAACAAGTTTCAACAGTAGAGTAACTGCAAGAGTCAGTCGGAATGAAGACTTTGCTTTCCTGTGACTAAGACGTCAATGCTTGCCATACACTGGCTGTGTGTGCTTTGTGCAAGTGGGTTAATAGAATCTTCTCCTATAATATATAAAGAATAAATCCTTGGGTAAACCAAAATCCTGTGTATTATTAATATCCTCGAGATTCAAGTAACTCTAAAATAAAAAAAAACAATAACCTCTGACAAAACCAACGTGAAATGTAGCTAAAAACTGTCACGGTCACGTCAGCCTTAAAATAAAAAATCCGCATCTAAATTGCAAGAGAAAGAAAGTATCTATTTGCATTAATAAAAAATCTTAATGTTTAATATCATCAGCTCAATAAAAACAATATATTTATCAATAACTTTTGAATTGAAGTTTGATTAAACCGTTAAGATTACGAAAGGTGCAGGTTCAAAACCTGTATGAGGTGATCTTGTTTAAAATTGGGAAATTTTATCCCAAGCACGGAAAATGCTAAAAACTTATAAAAACAAAAAAAAAACATTCCGTGATAAGAAACAAATAAAACCAGCACGAAATCTGAAATTAGATTCATAAACATCTAATTAGATACAAAAGCTTTGCAGCGTGTCCGTCCGTTCATTGTAGACAAACGATAGAAAATTACACAAAATCCATCGGCATTAGAGCAAGACTAATTTACCGCGAACAAAACGATTAAAAAAAAATTTTTAATCATTATCTGCATCGCGCCTTATAGGGTGGCTACACACTTTCATTATAATTACTTATTTCATTAACTCAAAACTATATTTTAGTTTCCATCGTCGTTTCTTGTTGGATTTCAACATTATAATGACATTTTTTTTATAATATTGGAAGGCAAACAAGCAGACGGATTTCCTGATGGTAATTGATGGACGGACACCAAAGGTGGTAATGGTGCGTTGCCAACCTGAGGCCGGGATGTAAGGCCTCGAGCAAAAGTCAGTTTACCGGTTACCTTGCCCTCCAACCGGAACACGTCAACAGCAGGCATTGACGTTATGGCGGCAGGAATAGGTAAGGCGGTGGTACCAATCCGGGCGAGTCGCTGCGAAACTCTACCACCTAGTAAGATGTCACGGTATTAGTGACTGTGAGCTTATGCTCGCCTTTTACGAGCTGCCTAGCAGGAAGGCAGATGGTCTATTTTACAAAGGAGCCCGGACCAACACGGGGTAAAACATAAACCACTTTGGCACTTCACATTAATTAATAAATTCAAAAATATATACAATGACTTGGAAAGTGAAAATATGCACCTGAAGATACCATAACATGAAAACTTGTCTAGATTCCTTATATGATAGATCATCTTCCACCATGTTTCACAGCTCGCAAGAGGCAAGGGTAGGTTAATGGATCTATAAGATTAATAACGGTAAGATGCTGTAACTTTTCCGGGTAGGAATCTAGTTGTAGGAGTTTCCAAGTGTCGCCATAATGACAGTGCTTGATGTAGTGGCAGATAAATTTACGGAAGAGGTCTTACACCTCGGATTGGCTACGCACCATCACCACTTTTGGTTTCTACTTATTTTATTTACTTATTTATCTATTTTCAATGTGCACATGAGTACTAGTAGCAGCATTAGGAAATCAGGTGTTTTGCAGGCCTCTAAAAAAAATTAAGCGCAGTAAAACTTTAAAATGGCAACTCAAATTTTTAACAATATAGTAAAGACGAAACAAGATATGTACATTAATTACTCAAAAACCACGTGCATTAACATTTTTACGGGATCACCTTGAAGTCATGACCTTTCCTATAAAAATAAGGAATCACATTTTTTTTTGTTACTGGCCTTGTAATTGCATAACAAACATACAGTTTAATTGAGAAACTTCCCTTTTCGGAATCGGTCAAAAAACTTTATACAACGTATGTAGATCCCCTTTCAAGCTCGTTAAACTTAGTATTAACATAACGTATTCATTTTAAGCATGACATTTCACATTTTGAAACAAATGTTCTTTCCTACGCCGCATCAATTAAGTACCGAAAAAAATGTATAATTAGTTATATTAAGACAATAAAACTGTTAATGATACCGCAACACTCGTAATAACTATACGTTTCTGAAAGTATATAATTATCATTATTTAAATTTTTTCGACCATTACGATGTATAATGGGCGGGCTAGTGATGTCGGTATCTCGGTTATATTAATCGATCGGTTTCGGTAATTACCTAATTACCGAGTGATTTCGAAGTTAAGCGTTTTAATGCACATATCATGTTCACTTATCGTTTCTGAGTTTAGTTGCCTATATACTATTCAAAAATTATCTGTACCTTTTCTATTACGCTTTATTATAGATTTTTTATGCTTAAGCCATTAGGTTTTACTTTTTATGCGTTTTATGGGACTTGCAACTAAAGGTATTTAAATATTAGTATAGTAACGAATAAATTTGCTTATTAGGTTGTTAGTTACTTCTAAAAACTAAATACTGATTAACATTGTACATTTACCAATTTTTTTGTGTCTAAGAACTTATGACGTCGTATAAAGTAAGTCCGGTTGGTTTTAATTTGTAATTAAACCGCAATAAAACTGCAAAAAAACTAACTTCAACTTTAATAGGTATCTTAGTCATCTAGGTAAACAAAAAGCCCCCGTCTTCCCCGTGTTGGTCCGGGCTCCTTTGTAGAATAGACCATCTGCCTTCCTTGCCAGGCAGCTCATAAAAGGCGTGCAAAGGCTCACCGTCACTAACACCGTGAATTCTGACTAGGTGGTAGAGTTTAGCAGCGACTCGGCCGGATTGGTACCACCGCTTACTTACTTATTCCTGCCGCCATAACGTCATGACGTGTTCCGGTTCGGAGGGTAAGGTAGCCGGTAAACTTACTTTTGCTCGAGGTCTAACATCCCGGCCCCAGGTTGGCAACGCACTTTTACCAACTTCGGTGTCTCTAGGCGACGTGAATTTCTTACCATCAGGAAATCCGTCTGCTTGTTTGCCTTAAAATATCATAAAAAAAGCACTTATGTGTACTATTTCATATTATAACCGACTGATAAGATATTATTAAGTTAAATTCGCTACGTTTATTAAGTAACATAGATATTGTCACATGGAAATAACATGATTTCCAAAAAAAAAAAATTTTGACATTAGGTTCTAAATTTAAAATATTTTGCGTCAATCAAGGAGTTTATTAGACGGGATAGTGATGGCTTCATCTTCGGTTCTTTATCGATAGATTTTGGGTAATTACCTAATTACCATTTGAATGAAAAAAAGCCGTTTAAATGCACATATCATGTCCAGTCATTATATTAAGTCGCCCTGCATTAACGAAGTTGAGTATCAATGAAGATCGAATTCGATTCTTAAAAGTTACAAGCAATTGTTTAATTAACATAAAGTTTTAATGGTAAGGTAATCTGTATTTTGTCGTCGTTATGTAATATTTTCCTAGGAAAACTAACCATATATTTATTTTGTTTACAAGAAATCGGTGCATGGCAAGGGTTACATTTATCTTTTAAACAAACAATATATATATAGTTGAATTACAGAAAACTCCGTATGAGTCCGATAAAATATTAATAATTAACTTCTTTGAATATTGAATACAAAAACCTATAAACTAGAAAGAAAGTAAGAAAACTAAGAAAAAATTAAGAGACTTCTCTTCAAAGCTCAACGCTTTTATAATAAACATAAGTATTTTAAATTTTCTAATAAATCTAAAAATAACGTTTCCCGGGACTAGAAATGCGCCCGATTGACGATAGGCTTGCCACCTATCACTTTGTGAGATTTTGTGTATTTGGCTAGTCATGGGTGCCCTGGTTGTGCCTCTGGCTATTTTTCGTGGATATAGGTGTGAAGGTACTTTAGTTATGAGTTATTCTAGTAACATCACCATAAGTTTTTCTTTATCTTATAATTTTATTCACTTCCCGGTTAGGTTAGAGCTGATATTTTGCATACTTGTGTAACTCTGGTCACAGTGAAAAATTATGACAGAGATCTAATGTGATCATTGAAGGTGGCTAAAGACACTTTTAAAATTCTCAACATTATAATATTTAGTCATTTTATTATAGTGTTAGAACTTCATTGTGTTAAATAGTACCTACATACTTCCGAAGTCTAGTTGTGGTAATAAAATAGCAACATTTATTTAGCTTACATTTGCCATTATAAATGACGGAACGACTCGCACATGGACGAATCCTTAAAAACTTTTTTTTCCGTAATAAAATATAAATGACGATGTGATGATGGGCGGGTTGTACCTTACTTTCATTAATCGATCGGTTTCGGTTGCCTAATTACCGCATGAGACCGAGGTTTAATGCACAAATCGTGTCCACTCATTATCCTATTCTGGCTAATTAGCGGTCTAACCTCGCGAGCGACGTCACTCGTCTGCTTTTGAATGTGTTAATGTGTTGAAATATCAGAGTGATTGACGCGCGGCGGAATTAAAATTGTGAAAAACTTAAAATTAGCTTATATTTTACGGTTGAGAGCTGCAGATATTTTTCTTTGTTTCAGTCATGCATAGTAAAGTCACATAATTTGTGAATAATCTACGTATCTAAAGTAGGAAAGTCACTGTTTAAGTTTCTATATCTATTTTACAGTCATGGTATGTAGGGTTACTCTTGAATCTCGATTCACGCAATATTGGAAATTGGTATCGAATACGTCATTTTAGGAATTCTTGAATACAATACTGGCGAATTATTATCATCTAGTTAATAATAAATAATAAGTTTTTTCGGAACTGGATGTTCCGTTATTGTTTAAAGGTAAAAGTAGCATATTACTTTAACATATTCGATTCCAATTTCCAACTTGTTTATAAATAAATATAAATGTCTCTGGACAAGTTACACAAATTGAATCTATCCCCAAAGTAAGCAAATTATGTGCTTGTGTTATGGGTGTTAGTCAACGATACTAATAGGTACATATAAATACTTTAATAGATACAAGAATAAATTTAAGAAACACCCAGACCCGGAAATACAGACATCTAAATGTTTATCACACAAATGCCTGCTCCCGTCGGGAATCGAACCCGAGCCTCGCGGTTGGTCGGCGTAGTTAGGCGTGTACGCTAGCCACTCAACCAACGAGGCGGTCGTGTATGAAATCGAGCTTCAAGAGTAACCCTACAGGGGAGTTGGAACGGCGCTCAGATTTTACATACTTCTTTGTACGCTTCCAAGTACTTGGTTCGGTGTAAAAGAGCACAAGCAGGATAAGTTAGAATATTGATAAAAGTAGAAAAAGAAATATTGTCGCTAATGATTACTCAAAATAAAAACCTTTTCCTCGTGTTGCCTTTCTGTGTCAGGCAGCACGTAAAGGCGAACATAGACTTACCGTCACTAACACCGTAACATCTGACAAGGTGATAGAGTTTCGCAGCGATTCGCCCGGATTGGTACCTCCACCTTACCTATTCCTGCCGCCACAACGTCAGCGCTTGCCGCTTAACGTGTTCCGGTTTGAAGGATAAGGTAGCCGGTAAACTTATTTTTGCTCCAGACCTAACATCCCGGCTATTGCCACCTTTGGTGTCTCTAGGTGGCCTAAATTTCTTTAAACCAGGAAAGTCGTCTGCTTGTTTGCCACCTACTACTATAAAAAATCTTACATTTGCTCACTCAAGATAAGATAAGTACCTATCAAGCTTCTGTTTATATTATTGGAACATAAATACCTAACTCGACAAGTGAAAGACAAAAAAACCTCTATAACCTCCTACTGGGCTAGGCTTTTTTTATCCATCTTAAGTTTATCCACAACAGCTTGAGCGAGCCTGTGACATTATTTAATCATTGAAATATATACTACTTATTATATATATCATCGTAATTGATCTATTCATGATATGAGCAAATCCTACTTTAGGATTAGTTAAATTTGATCGGTTTAGTTTGGCGGAAGTCGATCGTCAACTGAGTAGTCAGTCAAAGACGATGATTTCCATTCGAATAGTGATATCATATAACAGGATGGACTATCGTATGACATAGTTAATTATTGTAATAAAAGAATTACTTTAAATATCTTTTGCATTATTATTTTTTAAAAAAAGACTTGCGCGGTTTAATTATAGAAAAATAACACACAGACGACTTGATAACCTACTTACCTACTCCTAGTTTTTTGAGTCGGTTGAAAGATACGCATTTTTAATTATAACTCAAAACTGTACGCCGAATCATCAAAATCTAATTATAATTTCCAAAACAAAAAATAAACACACTGCTGAAAAATTAAAACATTCCTATTCAACTTTTACATTTCTAGAGATTTATTCCTTAAAGTAAAGTATCTTCACTCTATATCCCCGAAGAGGTGGGCAGAGGCACTGCAACTAGGGCACCCACGGCTAGCCGAAAACACTTAGTTTCACAATGTGATAGGTGGCAAGTCTTTTGCTAACCGGGCACACATCCAATCCCGAGCAACATTTTTATATTACAAAGTTACAAAATCTACATTTTTTTTGTTGCCCGGGACCGACCCGGGAATCGAACCCGGGACCTAATGAAGTCAAGGCCGCTACACCACTGAGGCGATCAACCTTAATCCGATCCTTAAGACGCTGTAAAATTGAAACCAGTTGATAACTAAAAAAAATCAGCTATCCATTCTAATGTATCAAAAGCCTTGAAATAGTAGCCCTAGGATTTATCATCTTTTGCAATTTACTAGACTATCTCTGCCTACCTCATTAATGTAAAAGTGATACACATAACTACATTACTAATCGTATGTGTGACATTGAAACTCCAAAAAACTGAAGCCTAAGCCTGTTGAGGGAGGTCAAGACTAGTTTTGAAAGGCCAAACAGCTCTTGACCTTACTCAATCTTAAATTCATTAGGTGATAAGTATTATTGAAAGTGATAAAGATTAGTTTTATCAACTTTTATTCGTATCTATTTTGAAAAGCCACTAACATTTTAAAACCCTGCACAATCCTCCTCAGATTTTTAATTATTGATAAGAGGCGTTTACTATCATAAAGAAATCAGGTAAGTGTATTCAAATGGCACGTCAACGTTAAATGTAGCTTTAACCAAAGATTATTAATGTCAATTATTCAATGTTAAACGACCGAACATGCGTTGTTTCATAATTATACATTAACCCGTGATTGAGGATCTGGTTCAAGTTAAGTTCTTTGTCCATACCACTTTCGTTTATCTGTAGTAAGAAAGAAAGAAGAAAAGAAAGAAAATATAGTAGACTTTTTGTCAGAGGTTAGTGAGCAAGAACACGACTCTCTGATAGTAAGAAATAGCCGTAGCCTATAAACACCATAGATGTTATAGAAGAGTTGCTTTCTTGCTGCCGGGACGTCAAGTCTCATGTGCATATCTACCGTTTACCTTACCATCCAGCCCGGAACATGACAGAGTCATTATGACGGCAGGAATAGGTAACGCGGTGGATGGACTCGGGCAAGTTGCTGCACAGCACGCTACCCTATGTTTGTGCCAGGAAGTTTTATTTCTGGGTTTTCTGTGTCTTTAAACTTATCTGCTTCATGTCAATCTGCACTCACAGAGGCTGGGTGTCTACTTCTTCTTTGCTATTAACCAAAGAAGTAACACGTTACTTTTACATTGTACATGTTAAATGTTACATGGTCCAAGCTGATGTTATTTGAATTTGAATAGTAATGTGTATTAGAAAATTTTTAATCCTAGGTATCTTCACGTCCATATCCCCGAAGAGGTAGGCAGAGGCACAACCAGGGCACCTACGACTAGCCGAAGATACTAAGTCCCATAATGTGATAGGTGGCAAGCCTATCGCCAACCGGGCACGTTTCCAATCCCGACCAACATTTTTTTTATTAGAAAATTGGAAAAATCCAATTTCCTTTTTGTTGGCCGACCCGGGATCGAACCCGAGAACTCATGCTGTCAAGTCCAACACTCGGACCGCTAGACCACAGAGGCGATCAAATCCTAAATTTCGCTAATTAAGTCTAACTAGACGTTAAGTCTAAATATTAATATCGGTAAGAATATATTATTTATATCGATGTGATACTCCAGTGTCTGCTATTTTATTCGTCATCTGCTTCGCACACAGTCTCTGAGTATGTAATGTTGAAGTTGGCTAAGCTTTTCTTAACGTTAACTAGCGAGTTGTAACAACCTTTCTTCAAGTATGATTTACCATAGTTTTAGACCATTTAAAAGAAGAAAAAGTTTTTGCTGAGCTCAGTTTTGAATGTTTACCATATTAGATATGTATGTGTGTTAAATGTCTGATATATACTAAACTCTTACCTGGCGCACTAACACTCAGGTTGAGCGGTGAGTTGATGACAGGGTTGGAGGGCATGGAGGTCAGACCCTGGAGATTGGCTGCTAGCTGCGACATTTGCTGTGACATCTGCTGCTGCGACATCGGCGCCATACTCTGCTGCATGTTAGCCAGGTTTTGGAGGTTTTGAAACATGGACGCCACTGTTAACAAAAATACAGTTGAAAATTCAAAAAATCACATGTATCTAGTTAAGGGAAAACTGATGCTTTAGAAGAAATATCAACCAATATTGACGCAACGTTAAATATTAAATTTTGTTTTAAGAAATTATCAGTCATATGAAAAGAATAGCAGATAAATCACAAAAGATTGACCAAACAGATATATCAACTGTAGTAATACTAGCTGTTATCCCGCTGGCGATAAATTAAAGCTATCCTGTTTTTCAAGTTGGATCAAACTGCACACGGTGTGCAAATTTGATTAAAATTGGTTAAGGAGTTTAGGAGTAGGAGACAAACAACGTGACACGTAATTTACATATATTAAAATTATAAAGCCGAAGAGTTTGTTAGTTAGTTAGGATGCGCTAATCTCAGACTCTACTGGTCCGATTTGAAAAAAATTTTCTGTGTTAGATAGCCCATTGATCTAGAAATACTATATGCTACGTATTATTACGCTAAGACCCATAAAAGCGGAGCTTCAATAAATAATGTTCCAACATCAGGAGATTTTGTCTATTTTTTTTTCATACAATCTCTTAATGGCTGTTAAAGTCAAACGATACGAATTAAATATAATG
>NJDD01001392.1:314429-328924 GCA_002245505.1 Calephelis nemesis | reverse complement strand
CGGCGAGCTCGCGCCGCTTTCCCGATCCGACTCCGCCTGCTGGACAAACAGATTTACATATAAAATTGGTACTTATACAGAAACATTTATTTATTTTCCTCCTTTTAATGAGCTAGGTATCAAATATATCCCGAGAGCTTAGCTAGAGAGAGAGAGCTTTTTAGAAAGAGATTATATAATGGTGGTACGTACAGAAGACGCACCTGTATACAAAACGCATCCTAACTTGAATTTTAAAATGTGTAGAAAAGCAATACAACTGTGTTTTGCAATACAACTGCGCAAATTTTGATATGATTTTTTTATCATATAATTCTGAAAACGTGACTGGAAACGATCTAACTATTTATACCTGGCAACCCAGATAAATAATATCCAACTTTTAGACATTCTATACGTCTTATACTTTAAGTCGGAAAAAAATCATGTTATGTTTGTAGGTATATATTGTATACATCATTAAAAAAAGTTTTCTAATAAATAAATATGTCCAGGATTTACCTAAAAAAGACAATTCTTTAAATTAATTCTTAACATGTTAAAATTACTATTAATGTTCTATACTATTATCAGTTCGGTGTCGGTCAACCTCGGTTCGGATCTTAGACTATTTGTAACATTTTTTTTGATAAACGCACATGTTCATTAAATATACATACACAAATAATTTGCTTTTTATTAAATCTGTAAATAACTTTCTAAATATTTGGAACGGTATTGAAATAAACAAGAACGATTTAAGACAAAAGTTTGACTCATAGCTCCTCCACATTCATTACTCTTTTGTTATTAATTAATTGAACTTACTTTGTTGCAAATTTAATTGTGCACAATAAAGAGTTCATTCATTTATTCATTCAATTGTAATAACAACCTAGGTCTTTCCTGTCCCTACATACATCCACATTCGCGTTGTATACTAATCTGTATCGCTTATCTTTCACTACTATTTTTAAATGACTCCAAAAAACGAAAGTTTTCAATTTCAGCCAGTAGGTTTTTTTAATTTTTTTATTTTATATGTTTGTTACGCGATTACTCTGCAAAAAGCAAACCAATTTGGTGATTCTTTTTTCGAAAAACAGAAATTCAATCAAAAAATATTAAGACATATAGTAGAATGCTGTATATTAGCAAAGACAATAATATATATTGCTGCAAATTAATAAAGACAATAACAATAATATACTAATCTCTGATAATAGTAAGCAAGTATTTTTATTTAACAGGTTGGCTGAGAGAAAAAAGTTTAATGTTTTTATGTAATTTTTTTGTTTAACAGTTAATATCTTCGCGCTACACGGAATAAATAAACTCTACCATACTATTCCGTGTCACGCTCATATCCTTGAATAGGGTAGGCAGAAGAACAAGCAGAGCACCCATAATTAGACGAAGATATATTGTATAGTCTCACAATGGGATAGGTAGCAAATCTATAGTCAACAAAATACTTGTCCAATACCGGGCAACATAATTTTTGTTAGAAAATAAAAAAAATACTGTAGAGTTGCACGACCCGGGAATCAAACTTTGAAGCTGAGTAGTCAACACCAACACCGGACTATTTGACCACAGAGGCGATTACTTATTACAAATCGAAAAGGGTATTACAGAGTTAAGCCACAGCTTCTAAAACTTAAATTACATGTTGAGTTTCCAAACCTGAATACTAGATGGCGTTACTTGTGCCATAAAAGTTTCATAGTTTAAATACGAACGACTTACTTTCAAACACTAACAAAATTTTTGCTGAGTAAATACATAGTGTTTGGTGCTTAGGGTTATCCTCGAGGCTTTGTCAACTTCATAAAACTAACTTTCGAAAATGCATTATTTTGTTATTTATGTGAAGTTTTATCTAAATCGGTTTAGTAGTATTAATGAAGTTTTGCAAAAAGAATATTGAACCTCCATCTATCCATCCATTATTCCATCCTACCACTTTCTGTTTGTTGGACTAGGTCCACTGAGTGGAATATACCATCTGTTTCTTTGTAATTTTCCTTTCTTTTCTTTACAACTGGCGAGTACCTACAGGCTAAAATGTAGGTCATAACCGACGAGACCAGACAACCACCGCTTTCCTTATTCCTGCCGCCATAACGACAATGTCATGTGCCGGTTTAGAGGGTAGGGTAGCCGGTAGACTTGAACAATAGGTCTTCCATCTCGGCCTCACAAACGCACCTTAACATCTATGGTATCTGGAGGCTACTTTTGTCTCTTACCATCAGGAGAGCCGTGTGCTTGTTCGTTGATGTCTAACATTAAAAAACCTTTTGCATTTTTAATATTAGTAGCATTAAAGGCTTTTATTAGTATTTATTTTATATTTTAGTCGTAATGTAAACTCGCAGTACCTTGTCATTTGAATCAAAGGTTTCTAATGGACTTAAATAATACAAATGTTTTACGAGTTTTAGGCTGTATCATGTATGTAGTAAGTACCTAGTTCTTTTTTTTTAAATGGCTAATATACTGCTAACTACGCGGTTTTTATAACTTCACTATTTCTTTCGTTAACGTTTCGTCACATCTTTGAGTAATCTATCCACGAACCCGAACGAATTTAAAACCAGGACATTTACGTAACTCAACACAACATTTTTTTGTACATTTACTTTCATCTTTTTTTTTAAATAAAATTAGGTTGAATAAAAAAGTTAATGTAGACCGCCAAATGCGGTCCGGCCGCAAAACATCAAAATCCGTTCTGTAGTTTTAAAGATCTAAGCATACATAGAGACAGTAAACTTAGGCAAGACGCTTAACATCCCAGCTTTAAGTTAAGTATTCCTGTTTCATAACTTAAGTCGTTGTTTTTACAGAATTCCAATTTAAAGAAGGGTGCAGCCGGTACAGCTGTTACAGATGAAGCTGAAAAAGCTTCAGATTGTGAAAGCACTGTTAAATTTGTGAATTCGTAATCAACGCATATTTCTTACAATTGGGCAATATTTCTGCCGGCTATCTACAATAGTTTAAATTAATCTAGATAGTTTAGTTGGAGCAATATTTTTTAATTTACACTTGTACTTTTCTACGTAATAATGTGTAATAAAAAGTACATTTTGGAAAAGTACAAGTATTACTTTAAAATGTCTAGAATGGAATTCCACCAAATGTCGACGATGAAGAGTATAAATTGTAGTTCGACCAAAATCAAACTCTGGGTTAACATGCTTAAATGTGTGGAATTACCGGGATTAGCAATGGGTGAGAGTTTTGGCACCATTGAGGGAAAACATGGTTGCAGGTTTTTGTGATTATTGCATTTTGTGTAAATGTTGATTAAAATCACTCAACTTCGGTGGCATTACATATGTACATTATCTTTTGTTTAAATGCGTGTTAAAAGTATCAATGAAGAAAGTATGTTGCGTTTTTCCTAGTTACATCTAAATCTCACTTAATGAGCTTAAATCGCAGGCTGCCGCTTTACCCAAGAGCCTGACACGACTTCTTATGACGAATTATGATTATAGATAAGAAACTGAAGATATGAATTCAAACTGAACAAAAAAAATCTGATACGGAAGAAGAGGCAGTATCTCCCAAAGGTCTTAGCCTCTCTCAGAAACCGAAAAAATAATGAACATTAAACAATGGCTGACGAAAAGGATAATGTAAAATGTTGTTTTAAAAAGGGTTATATATCGCCAATTCATTAAGAAAGTAATCGAAGCAATAAAATCTTTCCAATTTCTCTTGTAACTGCGCAATAGTGTTATATTCTTGAAGTTATGTTTTTGTAATTATCCGCAATAAATTATGTCAACGTAATTAAATGTTGGCCTTGATTAAAATTAAATACGGATATTATGCTTGATTACATTGAGATGTAATTATCGTAAAGGTAAATTATTGTACACTTGCAAAGAGAAACGTGTAAGTGTTGCTACTTCCTTAAATGTTTTCGTGGTAAATAATGTTTTTTTTTCTTTTTTTTTTGATAAGCAAAGGTCATTAAACGTAAATCTTAATTTGCCTGAAGTTAGAGAAAATTACAGAAAGAATTAGTATCTATTGTAAAAGTAGTGAAGAAAGATCGCTTTTCCGCTGAGTGGGATCCAATTATAAATAAAGGCTACTTGCACGTTCCCGGGTTACATTTAATATTGAGTTAAACTGTCAAATATAAGTAGATTTAACCCTAGTAAGACGCTAACTCAGTGTTAATACTTAACCCAGGAACGTGGAAGTGGCCCAAAGAAAATAAAAAAAAAACTAACAGCCATCTCAACAACCAAATAAACAATTTCGAGTTGCATCAAACGTGTTATAGATGTTATAATTTATTTATTTCTAGCCATACCGGCAAACTTTTATCCTTCAATACTAGTTCTGTTTTTTAGGGCTAAGATGAATCCAAAAATCAGTTTAGATTACTACAAAATAGATCCAGCATATCTGGAGTTATAAGTGTTGTGACAAGTTCGAATTAGTTTTTATGCCATAAATAAAAATGGATCCTTATTTCGCGCAGTCGTCCCATCACGCCTGAACGGATGTACTAATTTAGGTTATTCTTTTGATGTTGTCTTAGTTATTGGCAGCAGAAGATTCATATAAAAAAATATTAGCACAGGACAACGTCTGTTGGCTTAGTTAATTCTTGTATGTATAGATATATTTATTACTTTTAATTGTGTATTAAACATTACAAATAAAACAATGAAAATAAAATAGCGTAGGTACTTATAATAAAACCTACATATTTAAGCTTTGATATTTAATATAAATCTCAAAGACTTTTTTTAAAGTAATTTAGTTATATTTTCTTAATGAATTGTAATTTATTAATAAAATTTATGTATTCTAAATTTGACCATCGTAAAAATGTCGACATATTTATGAAATACAAATTAATCATTATTAAGTACATATATTATAATACATCAACATTTATAATGATTATCCTGACACGAGCATATTATTGTATTACATAATATTAGATGTATTCTACTAATTTTATTGCGAATATTTGTGAGAATGTTTGGATTTTTATTACAACTTCAAGCACAAACTATTGGACGGATTTAAATCAAACTTTGCAGGAATATAGTTCATATATTAGCATAACACATAGGCTACAATTTATAAAACGTATAAAAAACAACTTTTTTATTAATATTTAATTTAAGAGGTTAAATTAAGAAAATATTTTTTCTGTAGAAATTATTTTAATAATTTCATATTTAAAAATATACTTACTAAAAGTGTTCTAAAAGGACGGATTTTGCAGTATTTGTAAATATTTTTACAATATTTTTCTTTTTTTATTCTTATACTTCATCCAGCTAAAGACTACAACTTCTAAAGTTTTAGTTTTAGATAGCTATTTGTAGAGTAGGGTAGAGAAAGAGTTTTTTATAATTACAAGTAAATTGGAATATTATGCAATATACATATTATCATGTAATAATACAAATTAAAAAAAATATTTAAAATACAGGCAACCATAAATTATTTGTTAAATTTATTTTGTTAAAAAAACCTTTAAAAATATATCTATCTTTTTAATAACTAAAATTAACTTGTTTTATTTATTAAACTTGTTTACATAATAATCTGTTTGCATTTATATTTAAATTGCGATTTAAATAATAATATGCAAATATTACAAATAACAATAAGTGTTAATTATATTACCAAGGAAAATGATCAAAAACATTTGCTATCATTCTAATATAATTATTATATTGTACCATTATTTTAAAAGTTATTAATTTTTTGACTTAAAAGTTAAATTAAAAAATGCATTTGGAATTTAAAACACTTTAATTTAAACTCCCAAGAACAAGAAAACTTTAAGGTACTTACGAAAGACAATGTCATTCTCCTCGCACGTTCAATTTTCGGTCAATTTCAAATAATTCCGGGCCACTATACTTTTATCGTTCCATAAATCATTCTGGCGACAATTTTCAGAATGTCCGATTACCGTAACACTCGCCGAAACTTGTTCAAACTTCGCGAAAAGTTTTGAAAAATTCCGTTCCACAACGTCCGATTTAACTTCCAAATTAAAAGTTATAAATTTAAATAATCATTTTGTCACTATAAAAACTCGCTTACACTTTTTCAAAGTTTGTTACGAGTTCTATTACGAGGACGGATCGCAACTATGAACTAGATATATTGCAATAGAAACACCGGTATCGACAAAGCGGGTACGTGTTTTTTTTTTATTTATTTATCAACGACCGGTACACATACAGCCGCGCGCCAACTTGCACATCGCAGAATGAAAGCGCGTCATCAGTTTAAAAAATCAACCCCTTTGGTGGTGGCTGGAAAAAATGCGGCCCCTAAGGGAGGTGGGTGGTCCCTCCGAAATCCTTGCAAAAGCGATCGCCATCGGCTCGACTTGTCACTTGTCGAATAAGCATAATAATTAGAGTTTTCGATTAGTATTTTAATTTCCTTCAATTGTAACGCTCCGGCGTAATTTAAAAATTTTATGCGTATTTTTTTAATTTTAAGATAGATTTTTTATTGTATTTATTTATAACGTTATTGGTTGTTCAACACTGAAATAACTTTGAAATATGTATATTTAAGGTACCTACATGAAGCAAATAAAAATAATAAATAAAGAGAACTTCAAATGTTTATATGTTTTCGAATTAGTGTTAATGATTTCACGCGAAAGAATAGGTGCTCAGAATGCAAAAAAAAAAATAAACCAAGAAAAAACTTATTAAATTAAGAAAAAACAGTTTTTTTGCACTTTTTAATGTTAATTATTGTACTTTTTCATAATTATACTTGATCCCATTTTCAAAATTTTCATTATGTTATGATTATGCCTAGTTTATTGTATATCTAATATACAAAAATAATTGTTGTTCATTTGTCTCGCTAAAACTCGGAAACGGCTGGCTCCATTTGGCTGATTTAGTTTTGTGTTATTTGTGGAAGCCTAGAGAAGATTAAAAAGATAAGACAAAGAGAAAAACTGAGAGGAAACAATATTTTAATTTTTCTCATACAAAAATGAAATATAACAAAGTTTGCCGGGACAGCTAGTTAGTTAATATTTGCTTTGAGATATTGACTTTCGATGGTTTTACGTAATTTATAACTAGTTAATCGGGTGTCATACTATATTATACTTGTTTACTAAACTTATATATTACACACATTGTATACTTTATCAAAAAGTGTAGGTAATGTTCAGATACTGAAAATGTTAGAGTAAAATTATTTCGCCCAAAAAAATGCCTTTTATTTTTCTTCATCCTATTAAAATACAGGAGGTAAATGGCCAACGACATGGTGGTAGAGTGTTGTGCAAAAAAGGTGGTGCACCTTACCTATTACTGCCGCCAGAGTGAAGGTTCGATATACTCAAATATAAGTGTGGGAGAAGGAAGAGTCCATTTTCCTATTCTTTTCTGCTTTACACATATTTCCAGTCAGCACACATATCTCGTTCTACAATATCTAGCCACGGTCTGACTTATAAACCGGAGCCTTTTGATTTTTATTATTATATTTTATTTTTATTTTAAATTATATTTTATTTCAAAGGTTCGATTTCGAAAGTTATTTAGTTCTCTCGCTGACACCCGTTTAGATATTGGAATGAAGCTATTTCCATACACAAAAATCATAACATGTCCCTTTAGTTGCGTATGAAAGGACAAAAAAAATACAGAATTTCATAGTTATGATAGTTAGGATTGAGTAGGAAACTTATACCTAATAAGCTATTTAGTTATTTATTGTTTTAGTTAGTTTGTTATTACATACATTCATATCTGCAGACCATACGCGTGTGAGGTAGGTAGAGTGTACTGAGTACCAATGTAGACATTGAGGCCTGCCCAGCTTTCTCTACATTCAATAACCTTTCTATGCAAACAGTTATTTTTATTTACATGTATATAACTAGCGGCTCACCCTGGCTTTGCACGGATATGAAATATACATATAAACCTTCCTCTTCAATCACTTCATCTATTAAAAAAGATCTGCATCAAAATCCGTTGCGCAGTGTAAAAGATTTACGCATACAAAGGGACATAGGGACAGAGGAAGCGACTTTGTTTGATATGTAGTGAAAAAACAATAATAAAAACAAATGTGTCCATAAAATATGTTTTAAAGATAATTGTTGGTATGTACTGCAAACAGGATGAATAATCGAAAACGATGGCTATTTCATGTTTGTCGGTTTCTTTGTTAACTTTTACGTAAAAACTATTAAACAGATTTACAGAAAATTATATGTAGTAGGAGCTAATGGCCGAGTAGGATATTTTTCATTCCCATCACTAATAGAAAATAAAGAAAAGACACATCAATATGTGAACGAAGTCGCGGTGTTGGCTAAATCTATTACCTATATATGTAAAAGAAATTTGTGTTAGTTACACTATTTGTAACTCAAGAATGGCTTAACCGATTTGGCTGAAAATTTGTGGAAAGGTAGCTTAGAATCAGGAGACGGATAAAGTATATTTTTTATTTCATTCAATTGCGAGAAAACGAAAAAAAAAATGTTTTTCCTATACAAACTGAACAGGTGAAATATTATTCGCCGGAACAACTCGTTAATAACATAATTTAAACGTAAGAATTAAATTTGTAATGTGATTTAAGCGCGATCAATAAAACAAAATTAAAAATAGATTAAATTGTAAAATTTCTCCAGACGTTATCTAGACACAATAGTTTATGCCTAGGTCCCAAACATTTCCGGTAACATGGACACAAATTATGCAAATGATATGTATTTATTACATGTCAGCTAACAGCCAGGTTATTTAGCTCTACTTAAATTGTAAATTAAAATACCTTTTATGACGACATTAATAGATAATATAAAGTGAGTTCATTTGGTATTCATAATAACATATGATTAATTAAGTATAAAACATGCATTTGGTCACAACTTTGCTTGTATGATAATTTTGAAGTGAAAACTTCTTTAGCGGCGTTGCGCACTTTTTTGGATTGGGTAAAAACTTTTAAACTCGCGTCAGGACACGTGACCTGATCGAAAGTTCGTAAGATGGAAAGAGAGTAAGCAACCGTCGCGGCGTAGGAGAGGAAGTATCCCCATCTCTTTCAACGGCACGGTAAAAATGTATGCCTGCGCCTGTTTATGATTAAACGGCGCAGGGCGCATGCGTGAATGTAGGTGTTGTCATGTTTGTGTGCGATAGCGCATTAAATGAAAATTGTATTCTACCGCATATATGACAGTTTTTTCATACTGATAATTAAAGTAATTTGTGCAAAATTATTCCCTAACCATTACAAAATATAAAAATGCACAACGTTATTGTTCAAGTTTTCACTTCTGCCGGCACTCCCGGAGTGCAACCCGTTTTTTTTTGTTTGCTTTGTTCGCAACACAATAAGTTGAACCAATTGCTGTTCTTCAGCATCCTTTTTTAAATGATAAGATAGCGAATAAGCGCACGGATATTCTGGTGGTAAGAGACAACAGTAATCTATTGACACCAAAGATTTTATAGGTGCCAACTAGAGGTCGATATTTTCTAGAGATAATCATTTTTTTATGTCAGATGTCAGCAAACAAGCACACGGCTCTCCTAACGGTAAGATGACGTGTAGCTTATCGATACCATAGATGCTACCGGTGCGTCGCTTTCTTGTGGCTTGTTAAAGTCGAAGTTTAAGACCGATTTTGCAAGACTGCAAGCTACTCTAAGAATAGTTAAAGCGTTGGATCCCTACCTGGACGAGTTGTACTACCGCACTCTACAACCAGTAGACTTGTTGGTCCCATTTCACATATGTTTACATCTTAATAGCGACTCGTACCAATACAGAGACAGCTTATGTTTATATTGTTTATAATAGATAGTGTGATAGTGATAGTGTTTCAAATATTTACAGTAGAAATTGAAGTTTCGGGGTAAAACTAAAATTTTATTTCTATTATATTTGTAGCTATATTTTCCATCAAATATCCAAATCCAAATATTTAGAGGAAATTCGTCTTCTTTTTTTTTTGGCATAGGCGTCAGCATCTGCCATTCGCCAATTGTATTAAATGAGGTACACTAATTTCTTCATGAATACTTTATTTGTGCACTAAAGCTTTATTTGTACACAAAATGTCACTAAAATCGACCAATTTTACCTAATTAGAATAAGTAGGTATTAAGAATGTAGTAAGTATGAAAGTGGCTGCTTTCATTTTTTTTACCTATCCCACCAAAACACCCAAATAATATTTAATAAGGCGAATTTTTGTGAACCAATGTCAAACATATTTTTACTTTGAGATTAGATTACATCGTGTTTTTCAGAGACAAGTTTTTTTCATCATAAAGAAATTGTTAAATGTATTATGCAATAGCAAATGCAATAATAATATTATATTGCTAAATTACCCATGTGGTCTAGCGATCTGGTGTAGGTTCAATCCCCAATTAGGGCAACAAAATGAAAACGTTTTTCAACATGTCTAATAAAGATAACGTTAGCCGGGTTTTGCATATGTGTGGGCTTAGTGTCTTCGGCTAGTCATGGATGACCTGGTTATCTCTGCCTATCTTTTTAAGGACATGGGCGTGAAGATACCAGAAAAAGTAATAAATAATCATAATAAACGTCTCTGGGCAAGCTACGCAAATTGGATCTTTAAATCTAGTTATGTAAGCAAATTTTATGTTTTGGGTGTTTTAAGGATTCTAATAAATAGAAAATACCTAGATACCAGATTAATAAACATCCAACATTATTTAGTTAGATATTAGTATCTCTCGCATAGGTCCCCGGTTTTATAAAAGAAGACAGACATACTGTTTTTCTATCAAGTATCTCGTGAGAGGCAAGTGTCGGTTTTACTACTAAAACCCTGATCTAGGTGGTAGAAAAGCGCAATATTTTACAAGATAAGCATTAAGAATTTTTGCATTAGAAGATCCAAGTCCTTGTTGGCTTTCCTACAACAAGAACATGAAATCAATTGCTGAAAAAACATACAACTTGTATGATGTGACTATTCATGTAGTCCCTTAGTATCAGTTTTCACCACTGTGTTTTTCGCCAGGAATAGGATTATCCAAAATTTTCCTCTAATTTCCCTTCGTCTGCTTTGTTATTCAGGCTGAACCTAATCACTTAAGTGCAGATAAACAATAAAGTTGAGGGGTGTTGCAAAAGAGTGAAGAAGGCAGATTTTTTATGTTCGTATTTGCGTCTGCTCTTCCAAAAAGAGAAACGAGTCGACTGTGAAGTTTTCTAAGTTGGTTAAAGCAAGAACTTTTTACGGGATAAAATAATTCCGGTGAACTTTTGTTTCAAATGACAACCGTTTTGAATCGATGAACACACACTCACCGGTTTGTTCTATTCAAATTTTGCTCAACATGTAACAAATACCTAATTCTTTTTTTTTATGATAATGGAAGGCAATCAAGCAGACGGATTTCCTGATGGTAAGAAATTCACGTCGCCTAGAGACACCAAAGGTGGTAATGGTGCGTTGCCAACCTGAGAACGGGATGTTAGGCCTCGAGCAAAAGTAAGTTTACCGGTTACCTTACCCTCCAAACCGGAACACGTCACGACGTTATGGTGGCAGGAATAGGTAAGGCGATGGTACCAATCCGGGTGAGTCGCTGCGAAACTCTACCACCTAGTCAATGTCACGGTGTTAGTGACGGTAGGCCTATGCTCGCCTTTTACGAGCTGCCTGGCAGGAAGGCAGATGGTCTATTCTACAAAGGAGTCCGAACCAACACGGGGTTCTTGAGTTATACTTAATAACTAACGTTGGTATGGAGTGCGACCGGTTACCAAGCAAACTACAAAACAGTACTCTACCCATCCTACTAAAGTCAGTCGAATTGAACCGAGAAACTTCCTCCCAGTTAAGTAAAAATATACATAGGAACACATCTTCATACTATATTCCTGGCGAAGTAGGTGCGAGGAAGAGTATTGAGTGCCAAGTATCCTTGCAGACCAACTTAGCATCCTCTACATTCATTCCTGTCTCAAATCCATCCCCTTTGGAGACTCTTGACGCCACCCTCGTATGAAACAGGAGCGATTTGACCGCGGGATCCCAAGTACCTTAAGTATACATTTACATTCGCATTGTACATATTTTTTGTTAACTTTTTATCTACCTGGGCAGACCAAGGCTGACATTTCACGATCAGATCAATCGGATATTATCCGAGGGTAATGAATGTGAAGGAAGCAAGAGAGGTTTGTCAGGATCGTGAGGTCTGGCACTCGATACTCTTTATGTATGTAACTTTTTATCTGCAATTCTTAACACATGATTGAACCATTCAGAGCATACCCTTTCTTAATTTTACTCTAAAAAGTATTTAAGTATTTTATCCTTGCTGGATTAGTACGTTTTCAATCAAATCAAAATCATTTTTTTGTGAAAATCAAATCAAAATGTGTCAATTAGTTTAATGTGATGGTAAACAGTCAAGAATAAAGCTCCCAGTTAAGATAGAAGACAACAGTTAAATTGTCATGCGTTAATATATTATAAATAGTATAATAATTTTTCATGCGTGTTTGTCACCTAACCCCCAAACGGCTGGACTTATTTGGCTGATATTTTGTATACCAAATACTTCAACGTATTCTTGGATGGTTGTAAAACACAACAGTAGGTGGCGCTGCTGTCGGTATATAACCAAATTGTATTGCTACAAACGGATAATACATAAAAGACTTATCGACCCGGCGAACTTTGTATGTCATTAATAGCTACTAACAGTTTGTATGCATTAAAGCGTTGTTTTTCTCATTTTCCCTGCAACTTTCCCAGTTTTTCTTTTCATGAGTATCTTCTCCTGACAATATATGACAATAATTGCCTCTGTGGTCTAGCGGTCCAGCGTCGGACTTGGCTTCTTGAGGCTCCGGGGCATAACCCAGGTCGGGAGGAAAAAATTGGAAATTTTACATTTTCAAGTTTCCAAAAAAATAACGTTGCCAGGGATTGAATATGTACCCGGTTGGCAATAGGCTTGCCATCTATCACATTGTGGGACTAGTCGTGGGTGCCATGGTTGTGCCTCTGCCTACCTCTTCGGGGATATGGGCGTGAAAACACTTTTTTTATCTTAGAAAATAAAAGAAGCATTTGCAAAATTGGTCCATCCGTTCAGGCGTGATGTGATGACGGTGAAAAAAAGATCAAGTCAAATGTTTATTTCTATAAATTCAAATTGCTACTAATGAGACTTGTTTTCTTGCAGTTTCAAAACAAATTGTGGAATATTTTTTTGACTTTTAGACGTATTTTTCGTGAAAAAGATACCTCTTGTTGGCCTCTATGGTCTAGTGGTCTGGTCTAGACATTGAATACATAGGGAAAGTTCAGGGTCCGATTGTCAAAATATGTTTTTTTCAATTTCTAATAAAAACTGATCGCTACGCCCTACGCTCGGGATTGAGTAAGTGCCCGGAAGGCAATAGGTTTGGCACTTATCTTATTGTTGGGTCTAGGACTATTGACCTTAGATATCTTAGGTTAATCATGAGTTACATACAAACATACACATCTTCACGGCAAGTCCCTTACGGAGTAGGCACAGAGTATCGAGTGCCAGACCTCACGATCCTGACAAACCTGTCTAGCTTCCTTCACATTTTCATAAAATCACGCCGGTTTCGAAGACCCTTGACACGACCCTCGGATAATATCCGATTGATCTGATCGTGAAATGTCAGCCTTGGTCTCTCCGGCTGCCTACATCCATCCACATTTGCAATGTATATATGCTTTGTCAATCTTTCATCTGTCATTCTTTCCACATGACCGAACCAGCGGAGCATGCCCTTTCGCATTTTAACCCCAACACTTACTTTCAATCCCACTCTTTCTCAGATGAGGAAAATTAATTTAATCATGAGTTAGTTCTATCTATTCAAAGTTAAGGGCTTGAAAATATTTATTATACCTTTGAACTTATGAAAGAAAAGGGTTTAAATTCAAGCAATTTAAATTCAACAGCGAAATGTGTAAAGCTACGTTTGAGTTGCTAACCGAAATGGACAAACGGAGTCGAAAAATTATCACCGACAAATAACATTCGAAATAATCAGCGGTACACGAAAAAATCAGTAATTATTCAGATGAAGTTGGACGAACGAAGGGGGTAAGGGGGCAAAGGCCGGCCAAAATAAAAACGGAGTTGCGTAGGGTGACACCCCTTTCCCTCTACAAATGTTATCTAACTGTGTACGCTTTACGCGGACTGGTTTCCCTTAGAATTAGCGTCGAATTTTCAATTTGCAGCCAATTTTTTCTTCGATAGTTGTCCGCGAATCGGGATTTTCGGTAACGCGTTTACGTGGTCCGCAAAGTGGGTATTATTGACAGGACACACATACGCCTGTCCGCGCGAGTGTGTGTAGATTTTTACTCATTAATTTTAAAACGCTTCGGATTTTTTTCAGGGCGGGTGCTAGGGTGTTGTGGGGTAAAATTGGCGATGGCCGCCGGGTGGGGTGTCACCGGCGGGGGT
>NJDD01001392.1:299326-314417 GCA_002245505.1 Calephelis nemesis | reverse complement strand
CGGAGCCGCCGATCTGCACTTGTACTCGCGTCATTAACGGGTTGAGGACCGATTTTAAATCGAGAAATAACAGCCTGTTACAAGAGAAGTTGAGCGAGGCTTATCGTACTCCTACAAGCTTAATTGCATTAAAATGTCTAAGTGTATTTTTATACAATACTCCGATAGGCGCTAATTGTTTCGTAAGTTAAGATTGTGTACTCCGAGAGGCGCGTTGACCGTATAATTGTGACGCGGCGTTCGCACACACGCGCGTACAGTTTTTTTTGCGGCCAGTGTTCAGTGGGATGGGTTGGGGAGAGAATTGTGAAAAATACTCGAAAAAAGGCGAAATTGTAGCAGATATATAATTAAAGTCCGACGTACAGTAACAGCGTAGAGCGATGTATTATGCACAATCGCACTCGAATGTCGCGGACTACGTTTATGTCCACAAAACGTTGGGGACATTTTGAACATGGATGTTTGAGTTTTGGCGCGAAGTCCTTAAGTTATTTGAAAGAAACTTTTCTTAAGTTAAACTTTTTTTAACGCACATTACTGAATTTAATAAGCGATACAAAAGTGAATACCGTCAAGTTGAAAAAGGATGTTTGAGTTTCGGCGCGAATTGCTCGAGTTTTAAAAATATTTTTTTTTACATTAAGCGTTTTGTAAAGTATAAATACACATAACAATTATGCTTCCTAATAAATTATGAAAATGATATATTGTGTTGTGTATGCAGCAAAGCTCTATCCCAACGCATATTAAAAACTGAAGTTTGAGTTTCGGCGCGAGGTCGAATGTTTTTAAAAAGAAAATTTTCTTAAGTTAGACTTTTTGTAGCGTATAAAATTAGAGACATTTTTATTTTGTTTTTTAGAACACTATCGAATTGATTTCAGCAAACTGCAGAAAAAAATTAAGGTCCTTAACATTGCGTCAAGATTTCTTTGATTGTATTTCCATGTCATAAAGTTGCTTGGAATATTTCTCTGACTTTGAGATAATATGTATCAGTTCTCATTTATTTCACAATTTTTATGTATTGAACAGACAATAAAGAAATATTATTTTCTGTTCTTCTATGATGTGTCTTGCTAGTACCATATTTGTAGCTACTGTTTTAGCTAAGTTTTTTTTATGTTATTGGAAGGCAAACAAGCAGACGGATTTCCTGACGGTAAGAAATTCACGTCGCCTAGAGACAACAAAGGTGGTAATGGTGCGTTGCCAACCGGAGGCCGGGATGTTAGGCCTCGAACAAAAGTAAGTTAACCGGCTACCTTACCCTCCGAACCGGAACACGTCATGACGTTATGGCGGCAGGAATAAGTAAGGCGGTGGTACCAATCCGGGTGAGTTGCTGCGAAGCTCTACCACCTAGTCAAAAGTCACGGTGTTAGTGACGGCAAGCCTATACTCACCTTTTACGAGTTGCCTGGCACAGGAAGGCAGATGGTCTATTCTACAAAGGAGCCCGGACCAACACAGGGAAAAATTCAGATTTAATGTCAGATTCAAAGAAAGAATATACGTACTAATCTTCACGCCAAGTCCCTTACTTAGGCATGAAGTATCGAGTACCAAACATCAGGACCTTGCAGACCTGCCTAGCCTTTACATTCATTACCCTTGTTATATAAACACATCGGTTTCGGAGACTCTTAACGCAACTCTCGGATAAAACCCGATCAATTTGAGTCGTGGAATGTCAGCCTAGGTCTCACCAGGTCATCCCACTAACGGGTAAAGAATGTGCAACTTAAGAAAACGTTTGCACTATACTTTAAACTTAAAAGGTCTTATTAATAAACAAGAAGTAAACTATTCCAAGGTTCAATCTGATACTAAAGTCTTTATTACAATGTGATACAGACTAGGTATATTATCTAATTTTACTCCTACGTTAGTGTTTTTTTACTAATAACACGAAAAGGGTATAAAACTAACTGCCTTTTTCGGTTGTTAAGAAACATTTTGTTCTATTCTAGTGGTCAAAGACACCCTACATTCGACTCATAAAAATATACTCAAACACCGACCGACTCATATATATTATAAGAAAAATTGAGAGCGGTAATTTTTAATTAGATGTTATTCAAACCATATAAGTGGTTTTATCTCGGAAAATCATGATGATTTGATTGAATATCATTGGATTTCCAACGTGAAGTCAAGCTTTTTCCTGATATACGATAAGTGTGGATTACTTGAAAGATATAGAAAGGTGAATTTAAATATCATACGAATAAAATCTAAGTCTCGAGTTGAAGAGTTTGTTTTTGTCAATTATCAGAGGGATACGACTTAGGAACTTTCAAAAAAGAAAGTACTTCTTCAAATTTTAAAGAAAGAAACATTTTCGTATCAGACACGATTTGAATCTTCACGCTTTCGTTTAATGTTGACGAATGCTCTTACTATTTGAGCTACTAAGGATTCAACTTTATTACCGTTTACGCACTAAGAGTGTAATCATTTCTACAAGCTCGGAAAAGCATCTGTGATACTGCCAGTGTTCGTGCACGGCGGTGATCACTTAGCATCATGAGTCCTACTTGGCTATTTGTCTCTACTTCCACAAAAAATACTTTGTTTTTTAGTTTGGAAGAATGCGTTAAAAACTTTAGACTTCCATTATTATTACCTGTAGGTACTATTACTTGCCTGTTTTGGTCTTCTTAGGCAACCATATATACGCGATAGTTTGTTGTCATCAGAAAATCAATGTGCTGTTCTAAAGCAGACTGTTAAGGATGATAAGAATTTTCGTAGAAGAAGCCTAACTCTTATTGATGAGGTTTATATACACTAGAGCTACTTCATCTGGCATTCTCAGTAGCATACTTCGAAAAGGAGGGGGTTGTAAATTTTAAGCCTATGTTATTATGTGTGTTAGTGGATTTCTCCGTCATTTGAGAATCGGTTTTATTTTTTTATTTGGAAGAGAGTAGGTACTTTCGAAATGAACCTATTACCACTAAGTTTGGATCTGATGCTAGAATCCCCGGAACTGAAATGCTTATTTTTTAATTACAAGATGACATAATATTGAAGTTTTATGCAGTTTTACTGCAACTAAATTATATATTGTAACTTGGAAGCTTCTTAAAGCCAGTGTTTCTAAAATAGCTATAAAATTATTTGAAACGCTCTCATCCTCGTTTATTTAACTCTTAAGTGCTGTTTAAAATAATAGAACTCCACGTAAATGAAACCAAATTCAGATTCTAAATTCATTAACAAAAGCACTTATAACAAATAATGTTATATACCATTGTTGCTTGAAGCTTCTCTGTCGGGGGCCTACACACGACAGATGGCAAGGGGGCCTACGATTAATTTAACATTAAATTCAATAATAACCTCCCATTTATTGCGTAATTTCCTACCAATTACATTTCATTTATCGGTCTGTAACAAGGTTACAGATGTGATGAACGAACGTGGAGTGGTTTTTATCTAGTCAAGTTTGTGCGTGCTCAGCGGAACAGCATAGATAATTAAATAGTTTTTTTTATTTGTCACTTCTTGTACAGGCTTTAGGCCATACTGCCACATGTTCCGTAGTAGAAATTCCAGTAAACAATTTCCTTGTTCTTTATTTTGCAATTAGTTTTTTTCAGTTTCTTATGTATGTCTTGTCATGTGGTGACCTATACTTTACTCAAGCTTGTTTTGTGGAATTGGGCGACATGGAAATTATACACGATATATGCTAATGTATTCACAATTAATTCACTTGTGCACTTTAACTGAACAAAGTTAAAACAAATCCACTTAAATTGACTAAGTTTACTCATGATATACACGAAACTCAATAATTACAAAAAAGCTACCACCATAAAATTTCTCTTGAAGGCGCCAAAAACTCGACTGTTAGGTGCTATTCTGTGTGGAGTTAAATAGATAAAAAATAACAGCTGGCATTTTTTATTATTTTTAGTTAAAGGCAAGTTTAATTAATTTGCAACAAGTAATCACCTTATTCGGCCTGAAAAGATTGGAATCGAAAGTTGTCAAATGGGTCATTTTAAGTCTTTTGCACCAAGTTGTAACTAGGTTTTTTGAAACAATACATTTATATTAACTATAGATACTCATTATATTTCATTTATGTTTCTGTATTGAGGTTACAGATGTGAGGATGATGGGTTATTTGAGGTAAATGCTAATTCTCGGCCCATCGCAAATCTGCTGAATAGCAGCATTTATTATAATCAAGTTTATGTCCATTGATTTGTTATTGGTAGAATTAACAAGATATTTAGCTGAAAAGTGTGGCAGCTGTGAAACTTAAGTTATTGTCATTTACATTTAAATGATTCAATTTAAGAATTTCATATATAGGAATATTAATGATGTTAATATCAAGAAACAGATCATCAAAGAATTAGTTACCTATTTAATTTAACACTAAATTCAATAATTTCTAACTTTCCAATATTTAACAGCTTTTTTGCTTTTAGTATTGGCGTGAGCATCTGCCATTAATCAATTTGTAATAGTTTAATTAATTTGTATAAAATTACTATCCCATTTATTTAAATCCAGCCTAAATTATTCAAAATAAGTCATAAGTCGACCCCATCTGTTATGTTCGGTTTAAGTGGTACTTACCTACAGTTTGTATTAAAAGAGCAGAAATTATTTCAGAACACTTTCATTTTTATATCTGGCAATACGATGAGAACATGCATAATCTATGCTAGAAGTTCCTATAATTATTAATATTACATAAACCGTCATTCCATAATTTTTTATGGTTACATTTGTCAAGATCTTGTAAAGTGTGTTCAACGTTAATATGTTTAATATAAATTTTGCCGAGTTCTACATACTTAATCCAAACATTTATAAATATACTAGCTGTTTCCTGCGGCAAAATACTGATGTAAATTCCGAAATATTGCTGACTTACCCTAATTTTACCGACCTCTCTTTCTGATGGTCTTGTATGGTCAATTATTAAAACGAAAGAGAGTGTAAGAAAAGAAAGAGTGTGTAGTAATTGAAGTGATATAACAATATTCGGAATTTGACATTAGATTTTCACACTTTTGTAATCTCATTTAGGAACAACAATGTCAAGATATACAACAATAATTTATAAATTATTAAACATGGTAATTAAGTTACCACTGAATTTAATTATTAATTCTTAATCTACCACTGAATTTAATTATTAATTGTGTAAATCATTACATTCCGTTTTTGGTTCTGTTAATAGGTTACAGTAGTATTGAATGAACGTGGACCGATTTTTAACTTGTGTAATTAATTGTAGGTACCTACTTAAACAGACGGTACTTTTACAGTTTGACAATTGCAACTAGTACTTGTAAATAATGGAACTTTTTTAAATACTAAAACAGCGAACTAGCACATGGCACTTTCAAGAGTAAGAGTTCGTCTGCATGGCCTATGTTCATCATAGATGTTATAGGCTTGATTTGAGTAATGAGTATAGTTTTTAATTGATTAGTGCTACGAGTATATCATTTCTTAATCTCAAATCTTATGTTATTACTGGATTATCTACGTAGGAAAATAACCCAGATAGTTTCTGCTCGCAAATTTAGGACGACAAATATTATCTGTCTTTAATTTTTTTTTCATCTGAATGATTAACGTTTTATGACTTTTTGTAAAGTTTGTTTTCAAATTTGACGGCTGTCAATTTCAATTTTTTTAAGGTTAATTTGCCCTTTTCTAGAGCCGGCTAAGACCTTTCGGCCATGCTGCCAAGTCTTCCGTAATAGTAAATTCTTTTTCGTATTAAAATTTTAAAGTCATTTCTTCAGTTTCTGAACATATTGTCTTCCCCTTTTTAAAAGTCATTTCGGTTGGGGTGTATTCACTAATACAACGGTTATTTGAGTTCTTCAATACTTCTTTAGTTTAAATTTCTTGAAGTTTACATATTTGTTAATTTGTTAGTACGTCACATCCTTGAATTACGATTATTTTCACACAAATTATAAAACCAAAATTCTGAACACCAAAATCATCTTCTTTCATGTTGGCGCCAAAACTTCTACGTCAGTACATAAAGTATTTTTCTTTTAACTTTATACTAGTCTTATATTATGTAATAAACCTATATCTTAATAGGTATTTTATGTCTTTTTCCCGTTTCGTCTTCAATTTCCTTTTTTGTTCAGGCCTCTGCCTCTTCTGTCGTGATAGAACACTACAATAGTCTTTCAATAGTATAGTTTATTTAATAAATCACATTTACACACATCTAAGTAATTTACACTTACTAATTAGTTTACAAATTATACATTTTTACATTATATTACATATTTTTAGCTTAAATATTGGAGGGAACCCTCGAAAAGCGCGCCTTCCCTCTCCAACCGTTCTCGCCAACCCCTCAAATTTTTTCAAGTTAATTTGCTCCTTTCTGGGGCCGGCTAAGACCTTTAGGCCATCCTGCCACGTCTTCCGTATTAATTAATTCTTATACATTCATTAGTCACATGTCTTCCGTATGAATTATTCTTATACAGTCATTAGTCTCTATGTACAAAGTCATGTCAGAGTCTTGAATAAAGCGGTGGTGACTTTGCTCAAGCTCATTTTGTGAGATTTCGCGGCAACGAGGAAATACGTCATAGTATACTAATTTCTTCACAATTATTTCACCTGTGCACTTGAACTGAACAAAACTAAACTAATTACCACCTAAATTAACTAATTTTACTCATAATTAACTAACTAACTAACACGAAGTTCATTCATTACGAAAAAAATAGATTCATCTTCTTCCACGACAACGCCAACACTTTTATTTTTTCTTTTTTCATGGTACATAGTGTAGACTGTAGACTGTCATTTTAGAACGCTAATGATGTTGCAATGTCTTATAAAAGCCACATAAACCTTTTTCCATACTTCTTATAGATAGACTAATTTTTTTGACGACTAACCGATTTTTCTAATTGCAGCATTTTCAAGGAATAATATTTGAAAATATATTTGAAACATTCAAAGATACATTAATCAAGTCATCCTGCTAAAATTATGTTTGTACTAGGAAAACCACTGGAACTTCAATCAAAACAAGATTATATCGTAAAATAATAGGTACGTTACTTTGATGCTTTGGAATGGTCTTGTCGTGTAACAAATGTGACTTAAATATAATTAGGTATATGATAACATTAATTTGTCAGAATTAACCAACCGCTCCGCATTTGCCAGGGAGTATAATATATTTGCTCAAGTTCTTAATTCGTAAAAATCGTGTACTAATTCTAATTGAATTTTCTCGCACACTTATTTTCTCATTGAATTATGAAAATTTCAATAAATTGTTGTAGAGTACTCAACCAATTGTGTGCGCGTGCGGCTGCTGACGTCACAAATTCACCCCCTACAGGGAGGTACTTCAAACACAATTCATTATTACTCATAAAATTCAAGTGCTAGATTCAAATTTTAGAAATTAAAACTCTATAAGGGTGCGAACGAGTGATAATTACTATGAGAAGTTTTCTCGTTCAATTTTTGTAATTAGATTTTTGCAAATCGGCAATGGGAGAGCGCGGAAAATGAAATTTCAAACTAGATACTGGCTGAGTAGATACTGGCTGATGCTTGTAACTACTTTTACGTAATTTAACTTTTGAACTGGTATTACTTGAGTTGGAATTACAATGCCTCTGACTTAATCAGTCGAGTATCAAATTTTATAACGATACGAACCAACCACCAACCATAATCTTCAATTATCTTTATACTTAGTTTAGTTATTAATATTTTTTAAACTCTATCACCTTTATTATTAACTATCTGTTTAACCGTGGATTTGTGAGCGTATTGTTTTATACAAACTTTTCCCCAAAGTAAGGGTTAATTTTTGAAAAAAGGTTAATCCTTCTGATTAATAAACACGAAGTAAAGTACGCTATGGTTCAACCTGGTATTATAGTCTTTATTACAATGTGGAACAGACTATAATATCAACTTAATTTTACTCCCACGTTAGTCAACGTTTATTAATATGACAGTACCTATATGTTTAAACTCCGGGTTTTAACTATACACATACTAAATTTCATCGTAATCGGTCTAGCGGTTTAACTTTTTAAGCGTAACAGACAGGCTTTTGCATTTATAAATTTAAGTATTAATACTATTAAGTATTAAATCTGTCGATATAGATAATTCAAAAATCATCAATCGTCATCCTAGCGTTTATCATGTAGTTCTTCATGTTTTAGTGCTATTAATAAAACTAAACTGTAAAAATAAACTGATTAAAAACAAAATCTGATTTACCATACAGCTCTCAATTTTATTTTAACAAAAGAGTATTCCCTTAAAAAGTTCCTATAAAACCCGACGCATATAACCACACTCCCATCCAATCGACGTACTGGCCAGTAGTTTTTCAAATATGCAATTTACTGATTTAAAAAAAGAAAGCGAGTTGTGGGACGGGTCGTCCGGCCGGACCATGGAAAATGGTGTAAAAAAGGAACGAAAAATAATGAAAAATAGTAAGCTCGTAGGTATGGTAAGTAGCATCGAATGCTGCGAGCCACCCACTCCCTCTTCGGCCTAATTTGTACTGCATCGGGATTGCAAATCATTTCTGCCCAATATATTCTTTGTACTGATTTCTAACATTTGATTTTCGAATATTTCATTGCGTGAAACCTTTTTAGAAGTGAAAAATGCAAGCTTTTTTAATTTTTATTCTATGGCTTTAACCTGAAAACATGGAGTAAAGTTTTTTAATTATTAAAAGTTTAAGAAGCATTGACTCATAACAAGTCAACGCTTTATTTATTCCTGCTACCATATTACCTGTGCTCGCTGTTGTAGGTGTAACAAAATTGAGTTTTGTAAATTTTAGGAGTGAAAACTTCTTCAGCGGCGTTGCGCACTTTTTTTGGAATGGGTAAAAACTTCTAAACTGGCGCCAGGACGCGTGACCTGATTGAAAATTCGTAAGTCATGTTGTCATTGTTTGTGTACGATAGCGCAATAAATGAATATTGCGTTCTACCACATTAATTATTGTACTTTCATACTGATAATTAAAACAATTCGTGCAAAATTACTCCCTAACCATTCCAAAATATTAAAAATACACAACGATAATATTCAAGTTTTCACTTCTGCTGGCATTCCCGGAGTGCAACTCGTCGTTTTTTATTATTGTAAGTTTTATCGTACACTGAGGTGTTTGGATTTACTGTGATAATTACATTTTGATTATTCTATTTTTTAAGTAATAAAACAGCGTGTGTTTGTTACACGGCTTTTCTGAGTCTATAGTCTATAGTCTTGTGGCCGAGCTATCAGGCCAATTGTGCAGCTCTACTGGTAAACTGGTAAAGCCTACCCTTCGCACTGGAACATGACATTATCACTATGTCTGCAGCAGTAGGTAAGATAGTGTATCCAACCAGCTTGGTTACTTCCGTCAGTAGTATTTACACTTGTCAAAACTTAGCTTGCCTCTTTCGTTATGCCTAGAAGGAAGGCCGATAGCATATTCTACGCAAAAGATTCGAGGCATAATGGGGAAATTGTGTTTAAAATTCGAATTAACATCCGTTGATTTGTAATTTTACGTGTACATACATATATATCTTCATGCCAAGTCCTTTACAAGGTAGGCAGAGAGTATTAATTTCACGTATACCTACTCAACGTTTGTGTTAAAACAGTTGTAGTTCTACCGACCAAGCCAGAGGCTCAGGTTCGGTTCCCAATAAGATCAGGCATTTGTGAGATAATCATTTAGATGTCTACATTTCCGGGTCTGGGTGTTCATTAAATTTATTCTGGTATCTATGCACTCTAATAGTTGACTAACACTGATAATACGGGCATATAATTTGCTTACATAAGAATTAGTATCATTTTATGAAACTTGCACTTCATTTATTTATTTTACAAAAAACACCCTAACAGTGTAATAAGAAGGGGACTTATATTAACTTTCTTCGCCTCCCATTATTAAAAAAAAGAAGAGACTATAATTCACAAGCAAAGCAATAAATGCATAAGTAGGTAGATATAAGAAAATTGTTGTGATGGTGTACGACTTAGTAAAAAAAAGATATATTTACATAAAACACTTCCATTTTTAAACTGACACAGAACTCAAAAACCATATCATTTGAAAACAAAATTTGAATAAAGAATTAACATTGTCATTCCGTGACAACACAATTTTCGAACATTTAAAACCGCCACGTAAACTATTCTTTAACGTTTCTAAACCTAACATTACCTGTGATATTTAAAAAAATACACGAAATATGAACACAAATATAACACATAATAACATGTAATACAGTTCATAATTGCGTGTGGGAAAGAGAACTAGTAATTTGTAATATCGTTAGGCAAATAAGAATACTAGCATAATACATTTTAGGGCGTCATTAAAAGCACATAGAAAGAAATGTAAGCAACAATTAAAGTTCCAGTTTGCAATTAAAATAATGGCCGTCACACCTATGAGACAATTAGGCGGGAAATAAATTCCATGTTTTGGTAGTCCGCCATTTAATTAGAGCTAATCAAAAAAACTTAATGCACGGTAATAGGAGATAATGGTTTTGGTAGTTTACACGTTCGTGGCTTTTGTTTTGTATATATAGTACATTATATATGTAGTTAGGTATCGTGTTCGTTCTGAGCTTCAGCAACTGTTTTAACACGTAAGTGTCTTAAGAAGCGTCAGTTTGATTGCTACTGAAGCAAAATTTATAGCTGAAAGAATTTTAAAACAACCCTTTCGGTTTGTCACACTTATTTTTGTCAGAATACATTTTTTGCCAGTGTTCTTCTAGGCTCCTTTGCAGAATACACCATCTGCCTTCCTGCCAGGCAGCTCGTAAAAGGCAAGAATAGGCATACCGACACTAACTCCGTGACATCTGACTAGGTGATAGTTTCGCAGCTACTCGCATGGATTGGTACCACCGCCTTATCTCGTCCTACCGCCACAACGTCAGCACTTGTTTTTGACGTGTTCTGATTCGGTACTCTTAATTTTGTTCGAGGCCTAACATCCCGGCCTCAGGTTGGCAACGACAATCACCTTTGGTGTCTCTAGGTCGTGTGAATTTATTACCATCAGGAAATCCGTCTGCTTGTGTGCCTTTTAATATCATAAAATAATGAGCCACATTTTTTAGATGATAAAAGAAAACTATAACAGACATCGTGGTTGTTGCAGATATAGTTCTCTTTTGAAAGAGTAACAAACATCTATACATGCATATTCACAAACTTTCGCATTTATAACATACTTGTATTTTAAAAGCATTGTGGAAAAGTGCAAGTTCCAAAACAACAAGTAAAACACTATCCACAAACAGAAATAAGTTACTTATAAGCACTAAGTTATCGCATCAACACTAGCAACGTCGTAATAGTGTCTGAGGGCCGGCCTGAGCCATTAAGGGGGGGAAATTAGTGTATTATTGACTGATTTCCCTTTTCAACTGATAGACGGCAGTTCGCGTCGGCTTTTCGATTTAAAATGGGCTGCATATTTACTGCATTAGTACGGACGATTTGATTTTAAGATATAAAATGACTAATCGTTCTTTGATTCAGTTTTATAATTACAACTAGCTTATTCCGCGACTTTGTTTAAGTGCCAAATTAATAAAAGCTAAATTTGTAGAAGTCCATTAATTATGTTTTGATTACACTACACAAAATATATACATTTTTACAAGCTTTTAATTAATTTGCAACTTATGTATCGCGTCTATGGTATATCGGTCCGGCATCGGACTTGTATTCTATAGGGGTTCGATTCCGGGGTCGAGCAATAAGAAATAGGGAATGTGTATTTTCAATTTTCTAATAAAAATAACGTTGCTCTAGATTGAATATGTCCGGTTGGCGATAGGCTTGCCACGTATCACTTTGTGGGACTTAGTGTCTTCATAGGCGTGAATACTTTATTTTACTTCTGTAACGTATGTTGAGGCTGGGATGGAAGACCTATAGTGCATTTACCGGCTGCCCTACTAGCTAAATCGGAACATTACAGAGTAATTATGGCGGCCTGAATAGGTAAGGCAGTGGCTACCCAAGTAAGTTGCTGCACGGCACTATACCACTAGTGGTCTTGTTGAGAAATACCTATATTTTAATCTGTTTCGCATTTTACGAGCTGCAATCAGAGACGCAGATAATTCATTCTATCGGCAGACCCGGACCAACACGGGAAATATACTTATAAATGATACGTCTTGATTAGTAATTTTCTTAAAAATTAAAGCTTATCACAAAAATGTGTTTTTTAAACTTAATATCACACACTTAACCATTTATAAAAATAATTAATAATATCATTAAAAAAATGTCATACTTAACTGCCATATTGCGTTTATATTAGCGCCAATAAGTATTTGAATTTGGAACAAAACTCAATCGAATCGGAATCGGTTCGCTCGGCTACCCCCGCGACAACAATCGTAGTGCCTCCAATTAGTTTTTATGGCACGTTTCATTACCTGCCAGTGTTAATTATTATTGTGCTGACGAATGCTTTTCTCACTCCACGACCTAATTAGAACAGGAATTTTTCCTTTTATTTGTCAAACAACGAATTTCGTTCCCTCTTCATATTAAATTATGTAATTAATAATTATTTTAACATGGTAGGGTCAATTATTTTTAATATTAGGTAATGTGATGTTTATAACAAGTGAACAAATAGGATGGAACGATAACAATATTCTCAAAACATATTTCACTTAAAGTCCTACATCTTAAAAAAATCTTAATCTTAAAAAAAGTTATGTGTCGAATTTATTTCCACAGATAAACGAATATCGTGTAGATATATTGTGTCTTATTACAGTAAGGACGATTTGCATAGCGATTGAAAAAAAGTATCTAAAATTTAAAATTCAGTCTATTTCTCCGTTTTTCTTAGTGTAAGCAACTGACCACAATTTTACTCAAACAAAAAAAAACAAAGTTTTAAATTAATAAAAAAATTAAGTTTTAAATAAAAAAAGTAAAATATTGAATAAAGTTTGCTTTAAGTTTTTAGTAAAATTCTTGAAGTCAGAGTTGGTAATTTATTTGATGATGTCTCTAAACTTCTTCTTCTTTTATAAATATGGCTTTCAATCGTTTTTCACGACTTGTTTTGCCAATGTCAAGTACCTACGAGACCACCACACAGTAAGTATTTTACTTTATCTAAAGATACTGAGCTACCTAAAAGGAAAAACACACAATATTCTGACATCAGAGTGACAATGTTTCATAAAAACATTGGTGTATTATATAAATATAGCGTATAAAGTAATTACTATAAAATATATTCACTAGCTAACCTTCCAATATACCTATGATGTCAAATTTAAAAAGCGCGGGAATTTATTTTCTAAACACTCAACAGCTATTTCATGATGCCTTAAAAGGAAGCGATCCGAATCACAATGGAATTTTTAAACGCAAATCTCATGATGTTAACTGTCTACAACTTCATATCTAAGTAATGACCAATTTCGTGATTATATTATACGCGTCATTCTCATGAGGTATTTCCGATAAAGTTGTAACTTTATATTATCTGTGAAAGTGTATATGATTATTACAAAAAAGTGTTTTACCTCATTGGTTTAAACCAGTAAAGAGACATCGTGATATGACTAGGTTTCTATCCGTGACTGTTATTGTCTTTATATCTAAGTGTTAATATAATTTCGATATCTCAATCCGTCAAAGGGTTTTACAACTAAAGAAAAAAAAATTACCTACATTTGAACTTCGATGTATCTCTACATATAAAGTCTGATGATGTAGAAATAGTTAGGCTTAGGTGTTAGATAAAGTATTAAATAAAGAAACGTGGAAAAGTGTACCATGAAATTTCAGCAAATGCCGATGATGAAGAGTATATATTCTACAACTAGGTATATGAATTTGTCTACATTTGAGGATTTGGGGTTCGTTTTACATATTTAAAAAAAGTAAAAATGTATATTTTTCAAAAAGAGAATCATCAAAATCTGTTTGTTCTTGGCTGAGTATTTGCGTGACATATAAAATACAGTCGTATTGAGACGCTTTTTTTTAACAGTTAAATTGCCATCTTTAGTGCAGCAACTTGCCCGGGTAGGGATTCACCTATTCCTACCGCCGCGCCACAATGATTCTATCAAGTTCTGATCTGGAGGGCAGTGTGGCCGGTATACTTGTACAATTGGCATAAATAACATCCCGGCCACGGCTGTGTCTTAAAGAAGATCTGTGCATTTGTTCACTGACCTCTCTCAATAAAAAAGTGCGGTCATAGCCGGTCCCAGTGAGGGAAAAATTAACATAGAAAAAACTTACGTGTAACCTTTCGTCTTAGTTTGGTAGGCATTACAACATAAAATATGGTCCAATTTCCGAAAAAACTTGTGAACTAATGTTTCTAAAGCAGTTTTGTATGGTGCCATAACTTCAGCGGGTTTCAAACAAGCGATACCATAAATCTGTTCACTAATTGGTGCCATTAGAAATTTTAATCATTTTATAGATTTCTTTTGTAATTTTATCGGCTTTATATTCGACCGATTCGTTTCCGATTTTAATAGTTGAAATTGATTGTTACCATGTTTCGTTGATTTCACCAATTACAAATTTTTCAACGTATATTAAACGATTCTAAGCTTTAACATGTAATCAATTATTATCATTATGTGTATTATAATGATAATCGTTAATTGGTTATGTGAAATCATTAATAGTGTTATTGAACTTTTAGTAATTGATATAATTTAGTTACTTATATCTAATATTAAACAAATTTATGTCATTAAATTTGACGGCTTCAGATTCAGTGTAGGTATTTCGTTTTTTTCTTGGATTATGGCGTTGGCGTTAGCAACTGCCACAAAAAGCGAGGAGACATATTTTGATGTTCATTCAGGAAATTTGGAATTTAGATAAACGGATTAGTAGATATTCAAAATAAGATAAAAAAGTGTATTTAGTGGTCTATAAAAGTATAACCCATCAAAAACATTTATTGTCGAATATTGCCAAAATTAGTCGGACTGTCAAAAGTCAACAGATATCATGAGCTAAGCTTTTAAATCAACACGCTCTA
>NJDD01001392.1:209122-299158 GCA_002245505.1 Calephelis nemesis | reverse complement strand
ACAGCGTTGTGCAAGTCGCCCTTATTGTCAAATATTGCCAAAATTAGTCGGACTGTCAAAAGTCAACAGATGTCATGAGCCAAGCTTTTAAATCAACACGCTCTACCTACTTATAGCTTTACAAACACTAATCTTACAAACTTTATACCTAACCTAAAATACTTAGACCGAGGAGTTTCGGCGCAAACGAGAGAAAAGATGGTCGAAGTTTTTTCATAATTATTGAATTTCGTGTTGATATTGAGTGAATTTAGTCAATTTTGGTGGCATTTTGTACGATTTTGTTCAGTGAAAGTGCACAAATGAAACAATCATGAAGAAATTAGCGTATCATGTATTTCCTCGTTGCCGCCAAATCTCTTTACATGAGCTTGTGTGATGAGGCCGCCGCTTTACCCAAGAGCCTGATATGACTTACTGACGACTTATAATCAAAATTGATATAAAATTTGATGCAAATTTCTACTTGACGAATGGCAAAATACTAACGTGAAGGCCAAAACTTAAAGAAAGAAAGAAAAAATTTTGACAAAATTAGTCGCTCTGCCAAAAAGCTATCAAATGCCATGTATAGCTGAGCTTTTAAATCTTTTTATTACTTTTCTATCGTTATACTATATTTTGTACTATGTTACGTTTATTAATTACTAGCTGCTCCGGCGAACTTCGTTTCACCCGTTCAGTATGGAAAATATTGAAGTAATATTTTTCCTATTTTCCCTGCAACCTTTCCGGTATTTCTTTTCATAAAAACCTTTTCCTGGTAATAACAAATACAATAAAAAAAGAATTAGCCAAATCGGTCCCTTCGTTCGGAAGTTATGCGCTTACCAACACATTTAGCGATTCATTTTTTATATTTTAGATTATTATTTATTGTTACTTTATCAAATTTTTATTACTTTTCTGTTAAACAATAATACTTATGTAGCCAAGAAACGGTTAGGTTAAGGTTTCTGGGGTTATGGTTTTTAAAGGTAGAGCGCTAAACGCTCTAAGAATCAGAATCAGAAAAAACTTTAATCACATGGACCACACAAGTGGTACTTTGGCGCATCAACATTTTTTTTTAAAACTGCCGGATTGGAATCGTGGATACACACTAAGAAGATTCGACGAAAGAATTCAAGATGAAAGCTTTATTATTATTTCAATTAAATATTCCAGATTTATTTTTTGAGCTGTAATCCATTTTTTGTTTAAAACAAAGCTATATTTAGAGCTACATTAAGTGGCAGAAAGTATCTAGTGCCAGATGTGCGTATTTTCCTCTACATTAATCTTTTCATACGTACACGTTGGTTTATGTTTCGTTGTTTATCTAGATGACGTGATAATTATGAACTTGGAAGAAATGATTTTACATTTTTGATACACCAAAAATTCAGTTGTTCAAAAACTTTTACAAAAATTTATTAAGACAAAAAAGAAGCTAATATCTTGATGATCTTGAATTTGAAATTATTGTAAGGTGTATATATTATAGTATATGGTATGTAGCTTACCTAAGGATGCTACCTGTAAAACTAGCTTCAGTTTTACAATTTCCTCAAATAAAAGTCGTCGTAATCAGTAATTTCAGGGTCTTGGGCAACTCTTTAGCATCCTTAGGTAAGCTACATACCATATACTATAATATATACACCTTACAATAATTTCTTCATGAATATTTTACTTGTGTCCTTTAACCATACAAAAATTACCATACAAACCATACAATTCTTTTCAAAATGTAAACTCAATTCAATAATATAAAAAAATGCGTCCAAGTTTTTACTTGACCCCGCCAAAACCCAAAGGCTCTCATATCACGAGCATTTGCTATGTCTACTTTCGAATAAGATCTCGGATAAATTTACACACACATAAAAGATTGAGTCCAACACAGGCACATATTATTAGTTATTACCTTTATAATATTAAACCATATTTCACTATTACCAATATGATATTAAACACGTGTGATCTACATTAGCATTGGCAACAGTAAAGTAGAATATAATATTGGTGTCTCAATGTAATATTTAAATTGTGACAGCGATCTATTATAATATTAGTGCAGAAAATCAATTCTGATAATGTTGCTCCTAATCGTTATCTACCATTCGCAGCGGGAAGGTTCTATTTTTAAATGATTGCGCAAGAGCAAGTATAATGGTGGTTTATGTGATCTTGCACTACTAAGCCCTCGTGCCAAATTATATAAAATAGTTATGTTGTAATTTATACCTTAGCCGGATGAATGATCTACTTTACTGTGAAGTTTCATCGAAAATCGTTAAGTAGTTTTTTGCGTGAGAGTTAGAAACACTACATTTATTTTTTGTGGTTGTGGTAGTTTGTTTGGTTACTGATCCAAGGTAACCCTATCTAAGATATCTCTATGTCTATTATCTTAGACAGATTATGGATTTTTGATCAGATTATGAATTGGCCGTCAGTTAAAAATCTACTATTGGATAGCAAACAAATACGGATATGATAGCAAGAAACACAAATTGCATATAGACATCTGGTAGTAATAATAGAACAAAATAAGGTTTACTTCTAAAGTCCATTAAACTATTACCTCTAAAAAATAAAGTAAACATGAAACTTAGGAGATCATATAAAAGCTCATTGTGCGCTGTACCTCACCATAGTATTAATTACGACACGATATTCATGGTTTTTAACTTGGAGTGAGTTACCGGATAAGTTTATATATATTATTTTATACCCATTATGGTGTTATACTATACCTGTTCAGTGAATATTGGAAAAACTAAAATGTTCTTCCTAGTTTCCTTGCTGTTGCTGGAAAAAATGTAGCTTAGGTCCTTCTCCTAGTTCTAAGCTACCTCCCCATCAGTTAAAATCAAAATCGGTTTAGCCGTTCTGAGTTATAAAAATCTAGTGTTACTAATACGACTTTCTTTATTATCACACCCTCTTAACCCAAATAACATAGATAATTAGAAGGATAGGAAGAATCTTTTGTTAAATTTAGTTAGAACATTGACTACATTGTCTGTGGACATTTAAACACAAATAGCAACAAAAAAACCACATCAACCAGTTAAACACAGTATCAATCACAAATAACGTAGTGGCAATATAATGATCTCAAAATAATGTAATGACGACGTTGGCCTTTAATGGCCAATCTAATTAAACTATTGTCAAACAAATTTCGCACTTATCACAATGGGGTAAGGTTGTTAGCTTGGCCACATTAGAATGGTCACCGTCACATGAGATCATGCTTGGCACTTGATTTATTCGTTTTAACCGTCTTGACCCACATTCGTGTATTGCCTTTAATTGTTAATAAGCATGATTAAAATGCGTGTAAACATACGCATAATCGCTAGTCTTGCAACTGCGAAATATAGGGAAAGGACAGGAAATGTCTATGGATGTAAAAGACGTGGTTAGCAGAAAGCTAAATGGTGCGTGCACTTTAAGCTTAAGCTCGTAGGACTTTGGGCCCTCGACCTCCTTAGAAATGTTGATTAAATGGGAAATCAAATCTTTATGTAACTAAGGCTGTGCACTGGAGCTCTAAGTTTCAAGAGCTCTGAGCCCCCGGTCACCTTAGAAATGTGGGTTGAGCAGAAAATCAGATCTCAATGTTACTAAGGCAGTGGCGTAGTTACCGAAAGGCTAGATGCGTTCACCGGCGGTTCAAGCTCGTAGGACTTTGGACACTGGACCACCACCACCAGAAATGCGGGTTGAATTGGAAATCAAATCTTTATGTAACTAAGGCAGTGGTGTAGTTACTCAAGGGCTAGTCGATGCGTGCACCGAAGCCTTAAGCTCTTAGGGCTCTGAGCCCTCGAACTCTTTAGAAATGTAGGTTAAATAGGAAATCAGATCTTTATGTAACAAAGGCAGTGGCGTATTTACCGATAGGCTAGACCAGCGTTTCCCAACCTGTGGTCCGCGGACCCGTGGGTGTCTGCTAGTATGTGTATGGCGATGTCTTCTCTGGACCATACATAAATCGCTCATTAAATGCAAAAGGGCTGCAAAACGAAAAATCTGCAAACCAGTTTTATTAGATAAATGTGATCTAAGCTAAATATATCGAGTTATCTAAAAAAATCATCAAATGATGTATAATATTTTAAAGTTCACTTTAAGTTGGTAGGACTTTGAGCCCTGGATCACCTTAGAAATTCGGGTTGAACAAGAAGTCAGATCTTAATGTAACTAAGATTTAACGAAGGGTTAGACAATGCCTGCACCGGTGCTTTAAGCTCGTAGGACTTTGAGCCCTGGATCACCTTAAATATTCGGGTAAAACAGGAAGTCAGATCTTAAGATAACTTAGATTTACTGAAGGGCTAGACGATGCGTGCATCGGGGCTTTAAGCTCGTAAGAATTTAAGCAACCAGAGGACGTCTTCAAATTTCAGAAATAAATAAGGTCGCAACCCAACTTTGTTATGTACTAATAAAATAAATGGTAAAAACATTACAGAAATATTAATAAAAAACCTCGAAATTTTTAACAGAATCCTTCAGATTTACTAAACACTCGAAGCCTCTTCTATGAGAGATGATTACGGAATAACAACATCAAACTACGAAAAAGGGATATAATGTCACAGAAATCTAAATGTCATAATCAGGTAATGCCGATCCAGAATTGGCTAGATTCTGCGATTGCCAAATATTACGACTCTTACAAACCTGCCACGATTCCTTCACATTCATTGCACTTTTCATACAAAAAAGCCAGTTTCGGAGACTCTTGACGCCCTCGGAAAAAACCCGAGCAACTTGATCGCTTTTTTTATGTTGTTGGAAGGCAAACAAGCAGACGGATTTCCTGATGTTAAGAAATTCACGCCGCCTAGAGACACCAAACGTGGTAATGGTGCGTTGCCAATCTGAGGCCGGGATGTGAGGCCTCGAGCAAAAGTAAGCTTACGGGCTACCTTGCCCTCAGAACCGGAACACGTCATGACATTATGGCGGCAGGAATAAATAAGGCGGTGGTACCAATCCGGATGAGTTGCTGCGAAACTCTACCACCTAGTCAGATGTCACGGTGTCAGTGACAGTAAGCCTATGCTCGCCTTTTACGAGCTGCCTGACAGGAAGGCGGATGGTCTATTCTCTAAAGGCGCCAACCATCGAACCGTACTGCTCTTAAATTGCTGAATAGGTATGTATGTAAACATGTTGGACTTTAACTTGGCCGGTTATTGATACTTTCACTTATTACATTAATTAATAAAACACTGTCATTAGAAAATACTACACACATAATGTTATTGCACACGCCTTGTTCAAAGGTTGAGAATTTATTAAGCATTGCGTACAGGTACTTAATGTCAATGAGATACTTATCTCATACACGTTTATTTATTATTATTAATTTTAATGTAATATTAGAATTAAGCAGTATGTTGTAAACTAGCTTTCTCTACCAGTTTTGCATGCGTACCAGGTTAATTTTTTTATAAATTTTAGCAATTATGTTATTCTGATGTATAAGAATCAGAATTAGAAAGTGGTGATCCAAATTGGTTCTTGTGTGCGTCGAGATTTTTATAAACCGCTACCGGATCGGAATCTACTATAATATAATGTACAATAAACTAGTACTATATAATTAACTATATTCCTGTAAAGTTTTATCTAAATCCGCTCAGTGGTTTGTGCTTGAAAGCTCACAAACTTTCGGATATTAGTCGGACAAGCTGAGCCGACAGATGGTGTTCTAACTATGATTATTGATTTTTTTACATATAAATTTTCTCTTGAAAATAACTAACATAAAAAAATTGCAAAATTGGTACAAAGACTAACAAAAATAGACATTCGTTTTATATATGCTATAAGTACAGTTCGAAAACACAAATTTGGCAATGATTGTCTTAAAATTAAAAATTCAAAATCTTATCAAAATCGGTTCATCCGTTCAAACTTATGATGTCATAGACAGAAAACTATTCCTGCCGACATAACTGATTCCGATTTGAAGGGTAAGGTAGCCAGTAAACTTACTTCTGCTCGAGTTTGGTGCCTTTAGGCGGCTTGAATTTCTTTGTATCAAGACATCCGTCAGCTTGTTTACTTTCCAATGTCATAAAAAAGCGTCAAAATTATAAGCGTAATATAAAACTTTTAGATGTACAGTGAATAGGTAACTTTACATTGTTAAGCGTTGTCGCATTTTTCTGAATTCTATCAATTGCAAATTATGCAATTAAATCATTAAGTTGACTTTGTTGTAAGATATCCATTTAACTTGTCAAGGCAACATTAAATAACATTAATTAACAACATAAAACTACACACACATGGAAATATAACAAAAAAATATATTATTGAAATGATTGTGATGAATTAATTTATAATCGAGCGATAAATTAGAAATCAATATATAATTTATATGCGACCTTCGTTTGAGGCACTTAATTATTAACAATCGGCGATTATGGCATTCAAATCAAAACATTCAATTATTAAGGTGCTAAGACACATGATGCAATATCGCAACGAAAATTTCACGAGATTGTAAGCATTTTCGATGGCATTTAAACAAATCATAAAATGGCAAATGCATATTATGTCGGTAAGAAAATAACTAAGCTTATTTTAGTGTTTCAAAATATATTTGAGTACAAAAATTAGTCAATTGAGTTGAAACATGTTCATCTATTTCATTTTGAGCAGCAAATTCGAAACGGTTTGTCAAAAAGTAAATTTACATTTTTAAGTATAAGCTATGCTTAGGTTGTTCTAATTCAAATAATTTTCGAATATATTTAATTACGAAAATATTTATGCCGTTACAATTTTATTTTTAAAAATATTAATTTAAACTAATAAAAATCAATAGACGAATGAGAGTACTTTTTTGATTTACTCAGCATTGGACGGCAGAAGATGTAACTGTTAATGATGACGATGATATGGAGAGCAACTGCATTTTCTAAATCACTTATAATTCTAACGTTTTATTGAGTACAAATCAAAGATTAAGTAAACTTAAGAATATGATGCCTATAAGATCATGCCTATATAACATAACGCTACGATTCAACTCGCTAATATACCCGCTCACATTTGTAATATTCCAATGAGTACAAATCAAAGATTAAGATAACTTTGCCTATATGATCATGCCTATATAATATGACGCTGCGTTTCATCTCGCTAATGTACCCGCTCCCTAACTTTTGTAATAAGCGCTGATAATCTATGTGTGCTAATTATGCTATGTGATTAGCATGTGGGAAGTCGGTGATTATATTTTATAATTATCTGTGTAATTACTACTTGAGATGATGGTGGATGTGTTTATCAAGGACGTTTGGCTATTGAAAACCACAGTACCATTATTTAGTGCGTAATGGCGTAAGAACAAAAAATTCTATTGTACTCATACAAGTAACCCTATCATTGGATCTCGGATTTGGTGGAATGTTAGTTGGGCCGGCAAATTTAGTAATTTATTTGGTAAACGTAATATGAAGTAATTTAAATTAAAATTGTTTTTTTCTCAGTCTTATTTCATTTAAAATCCTTTCGTTTATATATTATTTATTTCGTTTACATTAGCATGTGGGAAGTCGGTGATTATATTTTCTAATTATCTGTGTAATTACTACTTGAGATGATGGTGGATGTGTTTATCAAGGACGTTTGGCTATTGAAAACCACAGTACCATTATTTAGTGCGTAATGGCGTAAGAACAAAAAATTCTACTGTACTCATACAAGTAACCCTATCATTGGATCTCGGATTTGGTGCAATGTTAGTTGGGCCGGCAAATTTAGTAATTTATTTGGTAAACGTAATATGAAGTAATTAAAACTGTTTTTTTCTCAGTCTTATTTCATTTAAAATCCTTTCGTTTATATAAAATAGTAAATGTTACATATATACAACAAATGCTGTTCGTTAGTTTCGCTTAAACTCGAGAGCAGTTCGACCGATCTGGTTAATTTTGGTTTAGAATTATTTGTGGAAGCCCAGGGAAGGGTTAAAAGATAAAAAAGGGACAAATTGCTAGGAAACTAGGATATCCAATTTAATTTTTCCTATGCAAACGAACATGGACAATAAATTCACTGAGCCAATCAGTTCCTTATAAATAAGAAAATACCTGAAACATTTACCACATTTTAACACATATTTACATATGAGAAAATATTTATTTTACTTAAAATCCTTAAGTAAAACATCTGAAATATGTAGCATATTTCATCATATGAGTATTTAGTTATGAGTAAAAAAACCTCATTGTATTATACAAAGCTTCGTTTATTTATAGTAATAAAAATAGTAAACTATAAACAAGGAAACATCTGAAATCTTTAGTACATTTTATTCTACGCAGGTATGAGTAAAAACACTAATTTTACTTATAATTGTTATGTTTATATTACTAAACTAGCGGCTTGCCCCGGCTTCGCCCGGGTATAAAATATACATATTATAACCCTTCCTTTAGATTAAATTTATCTATTTAAAAACGCATCAAAATCCGTTGCGTAGTTTTAAAGATTTAAGCATACAAAGGGACATAGGGATAGAGGAAGCGACTTTGTTTTATACTATGTAGTGATGTGACATGTAAAAAAAAGAAACAACTCAGATATTTAGCACATTTTATTGCATTTGGTATTTTATCTTGACATTTTACCCAAGTTAATAAATTTTATTGACAATATATTCAGAATCTTTTATCCATAACTCAACAACTGTGTAACATAACACTTATGTAACAGTGAATGACATATAAATTATTTTATTAATTTGTTTTAAAAATAATAATATTTTAAAATATTCATATACAACAAAATATTATTGTGAATACAATGGGTGTGGCATGGATATATGTTTTTTAAACCAGATTTTTCTAGAAATCTTAAAAGTGTGATAAGTAACTCTAGCAATATTTTTTTTATAATCGTTTTGATGATATTTGGATTATTTATGACATTTGGAAGGCAAAGAAGCTGACGGATTTCCTGATGGTAAGAAACTCACGCCGCCTAGAGACACCAAATGTGGTAATGATGCGTTGCAAATCTGAGGCCAGGGTGTTCGACCTCGACCAAAAGAAGATGTACCAGCTAGCTTATCTTTCGCGTATTCAGGCGTATTACTGCAGCAGTTATGTTATAGATAAGGCGGTGATACCAATCCGGGCGAGATGCTGCGAAACTCTACCACCTAGTTGGATGTCACCGTGCTAGTGACAGTAAGCTCATGCTTGCCTTTTACGAGCTGCCTGGTAGATTGTCTATTCTGCAAGGGAGCCCGACCAACATGGGGGAAATTTTAAATATAAATGATTACATGAATATTTAAAAATTAAATGACAGTTTTTAATAAAAATAAACAATGAAACAGAAAGTACAGAAACGCACGTATTTGTATCAAAAGATATATAAGGAAGTAGAGATGATGGACGGTGAATACTCGATAAGTTTGTTCAAAGAGGTTTAGACGTGATGATATAAAAAAAATTACAATATAAAGATCTCTTTCCAAGTGTCAAATAAAAGTTGAACAAATAAAATTATTTATACTCAGCGGTAGTTCGTTAAGTGTTAACTATGAAATCAATAAACAAAAATGAATACATATATTGGTACTTGATACTTTATGTAAATGACACGTGGTGTCTTTTTACATTACTTTACATACTATTTACATAAAGTATCAAGAATAAAATAAAAGTAGGTATATTTACACAACATCAAATAGGAAAATTAAAAGCGGCTAAGTGCGCGTCGGATTAGCAATGTAGGGTTCCGAATCATTGGAGTTCATATTTATACTGTGATAGGGGGTTTACGATTTATGACATTTTTAAAAAAAATACTAGTTTTTGCATAAACCAATTTTCGGTAGAAGTTTACATGGAACATCTTTTTTTTAGTTTTGTCATTCTCTTATTTTCGAAGTCACAGCCTCGCTCTTGAAACCTGAAACTCAATATTATTTTTATAAACCAATCCATGAATAATCCACATGTATGGGTTTAATGAAAATAAAAAACATTTTAGTTTCAGTTTCTAAGTATGTGGAACCCTCAAAAAATCTTTTTCTATTCTGTGTGTGAAAATCTTAAAGCGGTTGAAATAATACATACAATAACCAAGTTTCAACTGTAGAGTTCATAAAGTTTCAGAAAAAAATGGCTTCGATACACGGACGGACCGACGTAATTAATCTATAAGGGTTCCAGTTTTAGACATCTGGCCACGGAACCCTTAAAAACTCTACTTAGTACTATTCATCTTTCCCTGCATATACATGGAATATTCAAAATTCATTATTAATCATATGCTTAAAATATCCAATATGAACTAGGAGACTTGTGAATAAATAAGTACAGTCATCCATCGGCAGCTATTGCCGCTATTGCTAGCTTGGCATGCATTATCGGCTAATTACCAGTCGATTATGATCACGTCGCGACGTTGCATATTTAATGGTCCATGCATTGTTTTAGCGCACTCTGCATGTGGTCGCCTTTTAACAGCTTACAAGTACAACCGCTATTTATTATTAAAATTCTAAATTTGAAATTTGATTTTCGAACGTCTGTATTTTATTAATAATGCATTGATTTAGTGATTTAAGTTATTGAAACTAAATTATTTAAAGTTTCAATTGCATTAACTTTCAAACTAAGAATTTCAAAACGAAAAACTGACAAAAGTTATCACATTAGATACCTACCTTAGTTTGTAATGGAATTCAACAAATGTGCGTACAGGACGCAAAAAACGCTGCTTTATGTATACATAATTTTAACAACTTAACACCTAAAATGTAAATTAGTTATCAATTCATTAAAATTAAATATTAAGGTATATTTATACTGATGATAAACTATTAAGTTCAAATTATGAATAATTAAACACGCTATTAAAATTTAGACAAATTTTAATGTTTCCTTCTTGACAAATGTATTTGATAATAATCTAAGATTTTACCTTAAACGAGGATTTTTAAACAATATATTGTTATTACTTATAATATGAAACGCGATATTCTGACTGTACTAGAACTGTATTAAGACTTCAATTTTAAATTATAAGCATCTACAAACTGTGGTGTCCCGATGTAGTATACTTTTTAATGTAGATATTTAGTGGAACTCTTTCATTAAAGAAAGTCCGAAAAGTCCCGACTCCGAAAGTGGCAATAGTGTTGCCAACCTGAGGACGGGATGTTAGGCCTCGAGCAAAAGTAAGTTTATCAGCTACCTACCCTCCGAACCGGAACACGTCAACGGCATTGACGATACAGCGACGTTATGGTAAGGTGGTACCAATCCGAACGAGTCGCTGCAAAACTCTGCCACCTAGTAGAATAGCACAGTAAATAACATTGATTCTATAATTCGACCGCACTCGGAGTCCTCAATTATGTTGTAATCAGTCATTAAGTCGATACTTTCTTCGTTCCGAAATGGTCCCAAACTATTTCGGAACATTTGCAATCTTTTCGAAAAAAGAATGATCAAATCACGACTTGGGACCCAATTAAATAGAGTCGGCTTTACAGTTTAATTGCGCTTGATTATTATAAACGCGAGAAGTAAATAAACATTTTAATAGTTTTTTTTATTATATTATTTTTTTTAGTTACTTTCCCCCTTTCTGGGGTCGGCTAAGGCCTTTTTTTAGGCCATACTGCCAAGTCTTCCGTCTTAATCAATTCTTATTAACGGTCATTAGTCACTACGTATAAAGTCATGTGAGGGTCTTGAGTAATGCGATGGCTTCGTTACTCAAGCTCATCTAATGAGATTTGGCGGCAGCGAGGAATTACACGATACACTAATTTCTTCATAATTATTTCACTTGTGTGAACTTTCACTTCAATTTTAGGCATAATTTACACTAAATTCAATAATTACGAAAAAATACGACCGTCTCCTGTCACGATGGCGCCAAAACCCACAGTTTTTTTTATTTGTTAAAAAGTGTCTCTGGCATAATAGACAGTGCCAATATTAAAACTCCGTTAACTGTAAACTTTTTACGCCTAAAACTAGTAGCAAGCGACATTAAGTAAGCTATAAAAAGTGACATTTAAAAACGTGATTGGGAGATTATAACAAACATTTATTTCAGTGTTCCATTTGCATTAATGAAAACGTTTTATATACAGGCTGTATTGAAAGAAGTTGCGTGGGTTGAATTTTTTCGAGGAAGCAAAATCTATTTTTATTAGTGAAATAAAGAATCTATGCATATGAAAGGCTACAGTTAAGTGTATGTAACAGAAAGCATACAGAAGTATTTTTTTTGTATGTTTTTCATCTTATTAAGAAAAAATCTAGGATCTCAAATCCGAACTTTTGACTAGCTCATAGTTCAGTGCACAATAATTAACTGTTTTATTTGTAAAAGAAGTAATACTAAAGCTTTTTGAAAATAGTAACATACAGTTTTAAGTACGTTGTAATGAGTAAATTTTTGAAACCATATAACACCAAAATGTCAAAACATAAGTGTTTCTATCATTAAAAAAACTTCAAGAAAAACTTGTTTAGGTCTTATGTCATGTTGTAATGATGAAGCATATTATAAAATATTTTTATACTATATTATAATTTCGTACCCTAAAAGTGTTCGGAGATAAAGGTTTTTGAGAGATGTACTCGTACGCGGCTCAAGAAGCTTAGAATGTAAATGACAAATAACGAAAACAAATAATGCTGACATACACAAGTAGGCTTTAACTTTAATAGGTACTGGTTCTGGTGTTGGTCTTAGTTTTATTAAAAAAAATTGATAAACGTTTAATAAATAGACATGTACCTACTAAAAATATGCAGTTACCCAATTGAAAAATAAAAAAATATCAGTGAATAATATCGTTTCTTAATTTAAATTTCCCTAAAATTTCAATTCTCAATTGTTTTTTTAAATTTCTGTCGTTTGAAAAAAGAAACAAAAAATGGAGCATCATGTACATACACTCACACATACACATAGTCTTATACAACACGGACCTAATTATACCACATTATAACTAATTGTACAATATACCGACCAAGAAGTAATCGCGTCTATTAATGACAAAAGCAATTAGGGTAACACACATTTACACGCCGTTGTATGTGTACACACCCACATTAGCGATGTTATTTGCTGTTTGTTTCTGAGGAAAATAGGCTATTCTGTGTTACTGGTGGGATCATGCAAATCATCATTGAAGCATCCCATTTACCTGAACACCAACACCTTTGCTGGTAAGGAAACTTATAATGGAAGCATCCCAGTTACATATATTTTTTTAAACAACTTCACCTGGAAAATGTTTTGTCCGCTTACAAAGTCGAAGGATTAGCGTACACACCTTACTCAACCTATTAACCGCGAGGCTCGGGTTCGATTTCCGACGGGGATAAACATTTGTTTGATAATACATCTGCATTTCCGGATCTAGATGTTTATTAAATTTATTCTGGTATCTATTTAAGTATTCCTATGTATTAGTATAGTTGACTAACACCCATAACACAAGCATGTAATGTTGTCTTAGATGAAGATTAGATTCAATTTATGTAATTTGTTCAGGGATATATTTATTATTAATTTATTTTCTATGTAAAGAAGTTCGATATACAAGATAGTAGACTGCTGGGCACCAGCACGTCAGGGTCGGTCATACCGGCTGATCTATTTCATATCGCCTTAGCTATTTGTATGTGGTCCCCGTATTGGCCCTACTATTCACCACTTTATCCGGTAGACTTATGCAATATGTCTCTCTTTATCTCTTTGGTGTACAAAATCCAGGATTGTCTCTTACTAGCAGGACAGTCGTGTGCTTATTTTGCTAATTTCTTATACAAAAATAAATAAATATCGCCAGTGCTCTCCACTGTCGTATTTCGTGCTGGTGCTGGTTAAAAAAGATAATAGAATCTATACTTTTAATTGCCGATTCTTGGAGAAATTCCATTGAATACATTGTATTGTGAAAAAGTACAAGACTTTACATTTAAAACTGTGTAAAAAACATAGTTCTTTCATCCAACTGCAATTTCGGTATTATCTCATCCAATGTGAATTTAACACAATATTTGAGCATTTTCCTCGACTTTCATTTAAATTTCATCATCAGATTCAGACTTGGTGATAATGGTATTATGTTACATTTACCAATTTAAGTTCAAGCCATCAGACCACAGAGGAAATGAAAAAAATGAAAACCTACTTAATTTTCCCCAAGGAATGATTCATACAAAACAAATATAAATAATTAGGTATTTCGAGGAAAAACTACTTAAATTGAAAATTTAATTCCTCTAATAATGGCCTACGGAAAGACCGTCGCTATTTATTTATGAAAGTGGTCATTAGTTAAGTTTTATTTCCATAGTAAAATAAACTTAATTACAACAGTTTAAAGCCTAAATTTACTTGTATTTAGGTATCATTAGTAATGCTTAGACATATTGTACAGGTATTGGGTAATAATATGGTGGGAATGGGGTGGTTTAAGGTGATATTTCTTCAGTCATCGTTTGAACGTGTGTATAAAATATCATGATGTATCTTCATGATCGTAGAGGTAGGCAAAAACAACAAGGCACCCACGACTAACCGAAGACACTAAGTCCCACAATGTGATAGGTGGCAAGCCTATCGCCAACTGGACACATGTGCAATACCGGGCAACGTTTTTTTGAGAAAATTGAAAATACCCTTTTTCTTTGCTCGACCCGGAGATAGAACCTCAAGAAGTCCGTCGTCTGACCGCTAGACCACAGAGGCAAATAAATATATTCCCAAAAACTAAATCAAGAAATAAAAAAATATTAGTATTTTTATGTTTAACATGATAGAGTAATTTTTATAAATAGTTACCAATTTAAATTTACATTTATAACTAGCTGACCCGGCGAACTTTGTACCGCCTTAGCGTAGCAATGATAGAATGATAGAAGAATAGTAGAAACTACTTTATTTTGTATAGCTGACCTATCTTACGTATGAGTACCTATTCAATTTGAACTGCAAAATTAAATGTATATTTTTCAATATTTCTGAGAGATTTTCTTAATATTTTTTTCCGTAAGAACCTTCTTCTAATAATGACAAATACAACAAAAAAATAATTAGTGAAATCGGTCCAGCTATTCATGCGTGATGCCGTGACCAAGAAAAACGAGTTTCATTTTTATATATATAAATGCGTAGTTATTCGCTAATCTTTTAAATGTATTATGTATTATTATGTATTAATTTTTTTAGCAGGTTTTTAAGCAAGTTATCTAGTATATATTTTAAAGTATTTAGTAAAAACTTTTGCACTTTTTACAATACACTGTACGTTTTGTTATGGATAGATAATGGTAATAGATATCGCTATTTTCTTTTACCCAAAGTAATAAAAGTGGCAAAACACTTTCAGTACTGTCTAATTAGTCTGTACACATTTCTACAGACGTTTAATATGCTCGAAAACCCTTGAATAAAAAAGTCACAATTTGAAATGTTCGGACTAATCTGACATGATTAAAATATTCCGTCTCTTGAATTTTCGTTACATTTGAAAAAGATAACATACAACTAAAATAAGTTTAGTTTGTGAACAACAGAATTCACTACCACTATTATGAATTCACCACTACGCATTCTAGGCGTGGACTAAACTTATTTTGGTTCTTGTTTAAATAATATTGCTAAAAGGTAAAACCTATATTAAAAAATCACTTTGCTTTCTTTGGGGTTTTAATATGTGTATTTTGTTTAAAAACACTTTTTGTTTATTTAAATTAATACGAAAGTGTCAACCCTATCGCCAGTGGTATAATCTTAGAAATATTGGTTATTGACATCCATGATTATATATAGGTATGTATATTTATTTTGTCAATTTTTCATTTGCCATTATTTCCTCATGACTTAACCAAAGTAGCCTTTTCTCATTTTAAAATACTGTCTTTTGAATTTCACTCTCTCTCTCACCCCATTGTTGCGAATGCGGTCTGCGAGCAACCCCGCTAAAGGTTTTCAGAAATGCTTTAATTTTGACCACATTTATCCTACTTCCCTTCTTTTTCTGATACACCTAACTCTGGCGTCCATTACGTAAAGTTGGGATAAGCACTGAAATAATATAAAAAGAGAATCTAGCGGCCTGACTCAAAACTTAGGTAAGTTTAATGCAACAGAGGCAGAGGTCTGAAACAATGTCCTACGCATTGTTACTTTTAATTGTCGTGTTCCGGTTTAGAAGTAGTAAAGTTCCGCCAGAGTATCCATTGCTATTATCATTAATGATGTAGTAGTGTTCACACGCAACTTTGCTTGCGTACCAATTTATATTATTTTATAAATATATATGTGTTATTCTGATGTATAAATTATATTCCTATAAAAAATTTGATGTTTTTCATCGTCGGCGCTTGGTAAAACTTCCAAATAGGTATTCATATTTTTAAATAAAGAAACACTTGTACCTACCTACTGTTTTACGATCCTAATGTGTTTAAAACTTTTTTAGTCCTGATGATGCTGTATAAGCGAAACCGGTAAGCTATTTACAAAATAATAAATTATAAGTGATACGTAAAACAGTACAAGTGTTTCTTTTGTTTAAAAATATGAAAATATTCCTGTAAAGTTTCATACAAATCGGTCCAGTAGTGAGTGCGTGAAAGAGTAATAAAAATCTATTCTTACAAAATTCCGCATTAAAATATTAGTACGAGTAGAAAGTAGTTACGTGATATTCGTTCTTACCATCGATTGAGTTTCGTAAAAAACTTTTAATTAAATATTTTTTTACAGATTGATACCACCGCCTTACCTATTCCTGCCGCCATAACGTCATGACGTGTTCCGGTTTGGAGGGTAAGGTAGCCGGTAAACTTACTTTTGCTCGAGGCCTAACATTACGGCCTCTGGTTGGCAACGCGCCATTACCACCTTTGGTTTCTCTAGGTGGCGTAAATTTCTTACCATCAGAAAATCCGTCAGCTTGTTTGCATTATCATAAAAAAAAGAATCGATGTTTGACATAGTCAAACATCCAATCTTTTGGTGCTGGTGAAGAAATAAACATTATTCCCATTAAAATATCTTCCTGTTGAAATTCAAATCTGAGATCACTCCCAAATCAATTATGTTAATCATTCCATAATTTATATTGTTATGTTGATTTTTCCGGTATAAATGTTATTTATACGAGGTTAGATTATTATTTATTGATAAGAAATTATCATAATTTAGTTATTATAAACGTGGCTTGAGACTACATTTAAAGATTTTCTCATTTGTTTTAATAATTTTGATGATTTAGTGACTAATTTAAAAGTTATATCAAAATTGCGTTAGGTTTTTGACTGTTGATTACTTAATTGAAAAAATATTTGTGAAATCCAAGCAAGAAGAGTGGTTTTCCAATAGTAAGAAATATCTCCAATAGACAAATATTATATAAAAAAAAACGAGGAGTATCTATGTTTTTATGTTTTTTTTATTATTGTTTAAATCATTAATATCTCAATAATTAACATTTAAATTATTATTATTTTAATTGCATACATTTTTGCACAAAAGCCGCTATAATTCGCTAAATATTAAATATATTTTAATGTTTTTTAATTGAATGGTTTAGAGGTGATACCATTTTAGCTTTATTAAATCGAATCAGGAATTTATTAGAATCTTTACATGTTATCGTCAGTATTTGGTGGAATTCCATTGTATACACACTTCTTTGAGGTTAAACACTTGTACTTTTCCTGACGATGCTGTAAAAAGTTAAACCGATTGGCTATAGCGTAAACATAAGTATTAAATAAAATGTTTAGTGGAAAAGTAGAAGTGTTTACCTCAAAAAAGTGTCTAACAGGGTCAAAAAAGTTGTCCGCGACTTGATCAGCGTAAAACAATTACGATAATCTTCCTTTGACGGTTGAATTTGAATAAAATGTAGCTTACGTCTGAATTCTGGTCTTTTATTTACGTGCATATCAAATCTCATCAAAATCTGTAGAGTGGCTTAAGCGTAAATATGTAACAAATAGACAGACATATTATAAGAAAATAAGTCTCTTTGCTTTCCAATTTAATACAAAAATAATGAATCACATTGGTATAAGTAGTTTAATTATGAGTCAACGTTTATATCAAATCAGTAATGATATCATTGATCTAAAATTAACATAAGCAGGTCAATAATACACTGAATAAAGCTAATTAATTTGCAACACCAGTTACACAACACTACATTGTAAAGCATAATTAACTAGCTATTTGTCAGCGACTTCGTCAGTGTAGAATAGTAAAGATTTTTATACAAACTTTCACCTATTATAGTCTTTTGGGGGGAGGTTTTTGAAATAAAATCGGATCTTTAGCTTTATGCTTATCAAATTATTTTCAAAACCGGGTTAGCGGTCCGTAAATGGCAGACAGATAGATAGACTTTCGCGTTTATAATATTTTTTATTTTCAATACCATAGAAAACAGATCACTGTTATTAAATGCTTGACAATTTTTTTGGAATGGAAAACGTCAACGGAAAGCACTGATGTTATGGCGGCAGAAACAGGGAAGGCGGTGGTACCAATCCGGGCGAGTCGCTGCAAAACTATACCACCTACCAACCAAACCAGATTACGGCTTATTTTTGAAGTCGATGTTGATGACAAACGCCGGCTACACATGTCGCAATTACTTATGTCTCCGCATTGCCACCGCGTAGTTTGTAAGCGGCCTTAATGTCAATGTATCGCATTAGTGTGTGTACGCTATGAGGTCTCATTAGTCGAATGCTTAATGGCCCTAAGCATGCGGGCGAGATCGCCTCGTCAGCGTGCTGGCGGGATGGGATCCATTGCTTACTTATATGTACGATTTTTTTCCAACGACAAAAAAAGATTTTTTTTATTAATATTAACAAAAAAACACACTAGCTATTGCCTTCGGCTTTGCCTGAGTTTTCTCAGAATTAATACTAGCCTATATGTTAATCCAGGTCACAATCTATATGTGTTCTAAATTTCAGACAAATCTGTGTTGCCATTTCAGCATGAAAGAGTAACAAACATCCACACATACATACTCACAAACTTTCGCATTTATTATATTAGTAGAATAAACCATAGAGTACTTGTAACGCGTCTGTATAAATCTAAAATCAACCACCAGATAGAAACGCAGTCTTTAACTCAGTAGGTCTAGCGAAGAAACTCAGCTGGCTTGTCTTTTTTTCTAATTTGTTTAATACGGTTTCATATAATAAGCAATACGTTATATTTATAAAATGTTGATTTGAGGAGCAATCAATCACAAGCTTTTAATTTATTTAAAACGTTTTTTACATCATTTGAAATAAAATCATTTTTAATTTATTTAAGTTCATTGTAAAAACTTACTATTTTTTTTTAATGTGAAACATATACATTAACCCATGAAGGATAAAAGACAAAATACTTGCTAAGCAAGATTGTTTTTTATTTCCATTTTATACATCACTTTTTTTATTATTTTTACGCCAATGTCTCCGAATAGGTAGGCAAAGGCACAACTAGGGCATCTACGATTAGCCGCAGACATAAAGTCGCAAACCTATGACGAACAAGGCATATACCAATTCCGGGCATCGTTATTTTTATTAAAATAATCAAAATACACATTTTATTATTATTGCCCAACCTGGGGATGGACCGTTATACCACAGAGGCGATAACTATAATAAAAACTGCAATCTTCCAGATATTCCAACCAAATTGTTATATACATGAAATTGTCGTAACGTCATATCGTCAAGTTATAGTATAATGGAAACAAATTCTAATTCGTAGGTGCCGACCGCTCCCTGGCAGCGCGGGCAGCACAGCTTTAATGACAATAACTTGGTATTAACGAGGCCAACCCGACCTATTCTGATTACCTTCTCAATGCAACTACACCATAAATTATATCTTAAATTTAGTACATGGCAAAACTTGCATGTATAATCTATATCTTACTAGCGGCCCGGTACGTGCTTCGCTACGTATAAGCTGAAATATTAAAAAGATGACTGCTTGAATGACATAACACAACTAAACAAAAAAGAAAAAAACAACTAAAAAAAGTTTCAACATGATAGCAAAATCCCCATCTGAAAAAAGTTTCAATTTTACTTAAAAATACCCATTAACAAATTGATTCACCATTTATTGAATTCATTTTGTCACAACCGTGATAAATGAAGAACCGCTCGACAAATTTTATGCAACTAACAACATAAATAATCTACTAAATAGTCTGAACAAAGCCTTAAAGGTTTGGATAGGTTAGAGCCCGTTCTTGAGTTATACAATTACAACGAAAAGTGGCATTGATTTTATAATAATAATAATATATAAAGCTAGACTACCATGTTGATGATTGACTGACTCACCCCGAATTGATCTCCCGGTTGCCGTCGTGCTAGAGTCACGTTGTTGGTACCGTCAGATAGGGAATGCTCTCAAACCACCCAGAAAAATCCGAAACCTTGGAAATGTAGACCTGGTAAAAAGTCGACGGCCTGCCGAAACGGTGACACCTAGCGAGACCGTTTTGGCGCCATTTTTCCTCTTTCAGGTGGCGATTGCCAAAAGTTGTATGAAAAAATCCAAAATGGCGGAAACAAGATGGCCGCCATACAAAATTGATTCGCCTATTGCGTCCGAACCGTTAGAGTTGGAAAGTTGCTTTCTTAGAAGTTATTGATCGGTTTCACAAAATTTCTTTGGATTTTGGAAAAAAAATCCAAAATGGCGGAAAAAAGATGGCCGCCATACAAATTTGAAAAGGCTGTAGATTTTAAACGGTTAGAGATGGAGATTTGCTTCCATTGTGAATATTGCTCGGTGTTGCCAGGGCTTTTCAGATTTTTTAATTTTTTCAAGATGGCGGCCATTTTTTTTATTTTTTAAAATTTTTGAGAGTTTCGGGTCAAGTCGCCAAACACGAATTTTTAGGGTTAATCGGGGGCGGGGATTTCGAATTTTTTATTAATTTGCAAATCCAAGATGGCGACCGGAAGTTATATTTGAAAAACCGCTACGTCGGTTTATTCGTATTTTTTTTTGCCAGGGGATAGCATAAATCTTTAAAGTTCAAATAAAATTGTGGAAGTCGGTCTACTTGGATCTGGTAAAAATTTAGGTGACGGCCTGCCAAAACGAAAAGACTTGGAGGGAAGGTCACAATGCCAGTTTGTAGAGCCCTAGTGGCAATTACAAGAACTTTTGAAAAAAAATTCGAAATGGCGAAAATCAAGATGGCCGCTATACAACAATCGGTTTTTTTACATTTTTTAAGCTTTTGAACCGCTACAGATATACTCGATATGGGTGTCATTTGAGACATAAACGAGGGCGCTGATTCTGAATTTGGTGACTATTTTGAAATCCAAGATGGCTACCGGAAGTAATTCATGAAAAACCGCTATGTTAGACCTAGACTAAATCTTCTTGAATTTTACAATAAAACTTAAATAAAGAGTAAGAAACATAAAATTTTTGCTCGGCTACCTGTACCTGGTAAAAAAACGAAAAGAGTTCTGTTTAAACGGAAAGTCGTAGCCAGTCTAAAATAGCGCCATTTTTAGAGCTTATTAAGCAATTGCTAGAAATTAAAAAAAAAATTGAAAATTTGGAAAACAAAATGGCTGACATCCAAAAGAAAATTTCATGAAAAATTGCTATTTTTTAAACCTTTTCATAAAATGACTATATTGATGTCATTTGAGACTGAAAAGAGGATGTTGATTACAAATTTAGCAACCATTTAAAAATCCAAGATGGCGACCGGAAGTTATTATTGAAAATCTGTTATAGCTATGATGAGATAAAAAATCTTATGTCTTCTGATAGCGTTTACGTTAAAAGAACAGAATGCAAAACTTCCCTTGAGCTACCTGAAGTTGGACAAAAGTTTGGCAACAGCCTGCCAAAACTAAAACAAGTAGTGAGATCGAAATAAATAATGCTATTTCGAAATAATGCTATTTTATAGAGCCTAAGTGGCAATTTCCAGAGACTAATGAAAAATTTTCTAATTTTCAAAAACAAAATGGCTGCTGTTGAAAAACCCATTCCTGCTGAATTTTTAATTTTCAAGATTAAAGCACCGGGAGCTCACAGTGAGGCCGCAGGCCGACCTGTGAACACAAGATGCTACTTGCAGCTCGCGCAGCACGCGATATGAGTAGTTTTAATGAGTTTGAACTCTAAGTACACCTGATTTAGTCATGCGCTCATTTGGAAATATCGATTTTAGTATGGACTTTGATGTCTTGAGATGTAGACTGGAGCACCGCGAGCTCACAGTGAGGCCGAAGGCCGAACTGTGAGCACAAGGCGCTGTTAGCGAGCTGCTTGCAGCTCGCGCATCACGCGATATGAGTAGTTTGAATGAGTTTAAACTCTAAGTACACCTGATTAAGTCCTGTGCTCATTTGGAAATATCGAGTTTAGTATGAACTTTGATGACTTGAGATGTAGACTGGAGCACCGCGAGCTCACAGTGAGGCCGCAGGCCGAACTGTGAGCACAAGGTGCTACTCGCGAGCTGCTTGCAGCTCGCGCAGCACGCTATATGTGTAGTTTGAATGAGTTTTAACTCTAAATACACTTGAATAAGTCCCTTTGAGCGCAAAAAGGCTTCACCATCCCTTTATTTACTTGGTGGCATTTCGCGAAATTCTATACGGAGAATGCACCTCTGTGAAATATCGATTTGAGTGTCGACTTCAATGTCTAAAGGGTGTTGCCTAAAGCACCGCGAGATCACAGTGAGGCCGCAGGCCGAACTGTGAGCGCAAGGTGCTACTCGCGAGCTGCTGGCAGCTTGCGCAGCACGCAATATATGTAGTTTGTTTGGGTTTTAACTCTGAGTACACATGAATAACTCCCTTTAAGCGAGAAAAGACTTCACCATCCCTTACTTTACTTGGTGGCAAATTCCATATGGAGAATGCACCTAAGGGAAATATGGATTTGAGTGTCGACTTCAGTGTCTAAAGGGTGTTGTCTGAAGCACCGCAACAGCTCGCAATGTATGTGGTTTGACAGAGGCTGAACTCAAACTACTACTGATAACCTCCTTTCAAGCAACCACAACTCTTCACCATTCTTCACTCAAAGAAAATAAAACGAAAGTGTCAAATTCAACTAGCCACACTGGACAACAGTCTACATGGGCGGCGGATCACACGCAGCCCGCGCCGCGCGAAATACTAGTTTATATATAGATAGACTCCAAACGGAGATTTTTTTCAATTTGATGGTAATTTTTTGTATGTTAGTCACGCGATTACTACTTCAATACGCAACCGATTTTGACCGTTCCTGTTTTAGAAAGATAAGTTGTGATTCTGAGGTGGTTGAGGTGATAAGAGAATACTCACACTCTTCTGATGGTGCAAGATTAAGGTGGCCTATAGACACCATAAATGTAGTTGCGTCATTCTCCTGTAGCTGAGGTTTGAGATCAGTTAGGTAAGTCTATTGGCTACCCTACCATCCAGACCGGAAAATGACAAAGTCGTTATGGCGGGAACGGGTAGGTCTGCGGACTCCTACCTGGATGAGTTGCAGCACACCATTTTTTATGTTATAGGAAGGCAAACAAGCAGACGGATTTCCTGATGGTAAGAAATTGACGCCGCCTAGAGACACCAAAGGTGGTAATGGTGCGTTGCCAACCTGAGGTCGGGATGTTAGGCATCGAGCAAAAGTAAGTTTACCGGCTACCTTACCCTCCGAACCGGAACACGTCATGACGTTATGGCGGCAGGAATAGGTAAGGCGGTGGTACCAATCCGGGCTAGTCGCTGCCATACTCTACCACCTAGTCGGATGTTACGGTGTTAGTGATGGTAAGCCTATGCTCACCTTTTACGAGCTGCCTGTCAAGGAAGGCAGATGGTCTAATCTACAAAGGAGCTCGGACCAACACGGGGAACATCATTCTACCAGTAGTGCTCTTGTTGGAGTAGGAAGGTAAATTATACTTTAGACGTAGATTGTATGTCTCTGTTCGTCTGAAAGTTGGCAAAGAGAAGATAAAGCTTCAGAATCAAATGAGATTTATTTTGAGAATGGAAGATAATAATATTGTATAAGTTAACTATGGGACATCGCTGTTGACGTAATTGATAAAAAATAAATAAAACTAAGTGAATGTATTAAATCCTATAGCTAACTGGCTGGCGTGAGAGAGATGGTTGCGGATTCAGTTCCTGTCTGTTTTTTAACATTTCCTGAGCAGTGAAAAGTGCTAAACCATTTCGTTGTCTAGTTTTACTGGCTGGAGCCACTGACATATTTGGGAGGTGAAACCCTTGCGAAAACTCACACAAGCTACTAATACACTTATCATAAATAAAGTCAAATCAAGAATAAATGCTAACAAACCTATCAAATGTATGTATTTACACCTCTCAAAAAAACTCTTAACTTAGCTTCAAAACCAAGTACTCATTAGAAGATAAATAAAGTATATACAGTATATACAAACCTAGCACAGCCAGCTCTGACTATCAAATGTATGTATTTACACCTCTCAAAAAAACTCTTAACTTAGCTTCAAAACCAAGTACTCATTAGAAGATAAATAAAGTATATACAGTATATACAAACCTAGCACAGCCAGCTCTGACTATCAAATGTAAGTATTTACACCTCTCAAAAATACTCTTAACTTAGCTTCAAAACCAAGTAATCATCAGAAGATAAATAAAGTATACACAGTATATACAAACCTAGCACAGCCAGCTCTGACTATCAAATGTAAGTATTTACACCTCTCAAAAAACTCTCAACTTAGCTTTAAAACCAAATAATTATCAGAAGATATATAAAATATATCAAATAGTTTTATCAACATGATCCTTTTTGGTTTGAAAAAATTAGTTGCAACCAAACCCGAACCGTATCTTAACACTTTAATTCTTCACCGAAAATGTACCATTTAATGTAGTTTTCATGTAACCCTTTATTAGATAGTATAATTTGAATAAAATTTTTCGATATTCTTTAATTACATCAAATGGGATTGCTTAATTACAGCGATTAACAAAATTCAAAGATTAGCTGACTCATTTTTTGGTACAGTCAACAACATAAACAAAGTTTATAACATACAATAAGTAGGAAATCATGATTATAGTGTGCTGTTTCACAATTTGTACATTAAATACTACAGCTAATAAACTTAAAATTACAATAACTCATTATTGTAATATTATATCGATAATATTACAATAATTACAATAATTAATAAATAATAATATTATATCGATAATATTACAATAATTCCTAGAAAAAAATCTTTACTTACTTTATTTCAAATCGTATCACGGCAAAGTAACTATTTGCAAGTAAAAGCAAAATAACGAAATTGTATTTTCAGAACTCAACTTATATCTATTGTTATATCTATGTTCACCCCCGTATCGCTTAAGAGGTAGAGCAGAGGTACCAGGACACTAACGACTTGCCTAAGACACTAGTCGCCGAAATCCCTCACAGTGATAATGGCAAGAATATCGCTAACCGGACCGGAAAAAGTGTCTTCACGCTCATATTCCTGACCGAAGTCACCAACGACTAGCTAAAGGTACTAAGTCCTTCAAAATGATAGGTGGCAAGCCTATCGCCAACTGGACATATACCCAATCCCGGGCGACGTTCTTATTAGAAAATTGAATAACCATTTTTTTTGTTTGGGATTTTAAGACTTTTAGCACAATACCGGAGTGCCATAGCAGCGATAAAATAAGTAAAACTATTAATAAGATCATAACACGCGACGATTTCAAAATCACACCTTAGCCTTATTACATGTTGCTGAGTGTACAACGAACAATGATAAGGTAGCGACAACGCCCCGCTAAACACATACTAAGTCATTATTTCAACCCTTTGAATAAGAAGGCTCGGCTTCTTTTAAAAAACTAATTTATCAAACTAATAGTAACATTAACACTGTAATTAAAAACATCGAACCACATAATTAAACAGCCATGTTAAATAGTAGCTCGGGAATAATTACAAATGCGATAAAAATCCATATTACTTATTATTCAAAGAAATTTACATTCCGTAATGTAATATTTTAGAAAGAGCTTTCGTTAGGGACAGCATTAAACTGTTTATTTTATTGGACTGTACATGATATTTTAGTTTCATAATTTTCTTTATGCCAAAATAATGTTATAATATTCCGATACTTGTATAAATATTTGTTACATATTATATTATCGTAAAAAGTCATGCTTATGAAATAAAAGTTTTTCAGATAATTTTAGTGGGCTAAGGATTTATGTAAGTTATGCCTTAATAGACTAGGGTAAAAGCCTTTAAAAATAATAAAAAGTGAAATAAAATAGTAGTAGGATGAAACCCATTAGAAAAGGAGGAGAATATGATCAAAATGAAAGGAAAAATAAATTACGGTCGATCCGAGTTCGGGAAGTGGGAGGGGGGGATTAAGGGTAAAAAATGGTTTATCTTGATTTCCGCCAAAACTAAAAGTCCTATCGAAAAAAGCAAGTGGCAAAGTTGTAGGTAATAAAAAGATCTAAAACTTTTGTATTAACACTTTTTTCACATAACCTCAAAATTTATGTGAAAAATTCACGATAAACATTAGATTACATGTTACATTTATAACAAAAAAATGCAAATAAGAATATACTACTATAATTAACAAACAAATAATTTAATAAAATTAATATTTAATAAGACATTTACAATATTTGGAGAAAGTTGTCGAATATTCTTGAAATCATATGCGTAGATATCTATTTATAACTATTTTAAGAAAAATTATATTACTTAATTAATTATATACCCATCAAAAGGTATTTCACGGAGAAGTGGGGAAGGGGCTAGGCGAGTTCGGGTCTTACTACTGCTACGAAATAGTAGGACTGTATAGCCCTACTATTTCATAGCAGCTGTTACAACCGTTAGCCTAACCAGTATTCGAAATACAGTACAATATACAACATCATTTATAAAAATACACGTGCACGCTGAGTTTCTTGAAGATAATAATTGTGACAAGTTTACTTAAAAAAAAAACAATTTTTTTCGAATCTGCATAGGAATAATAATAATAATTGTGATTGTTTATTTGCCAAAAATGTTGTACTAACAGTTATGAATCATAAGATTAATGTTATAAAAATATTGTAATGAATAACGTAATCATAATAAAGTATCTACATTTAATTGTACGATTTACATTTATATTTTTATATAATGAGATTTTCTATGACATAAATGTAATTAGCATTGAATAAACCAACTTTTTGATTGAAACAAATTGCAGCAATCACATTTTTGAAATGAAATTATTTATGATAATTAAAAAAAAATCGAATTCTTTTCGATTTTTTGCATTTACTGTGAAGATTTACTATGGTAACATATATTTTTTTTTCACCATCGAAAAGTAGAGATTTCAACGAACAGAAAAGATACCAACTTTTTGAAAAAAGCTGATATTTTGACGGGTGAGTTTTCGATTGAAAATTAGGGTGTTTTTTCGATATTAATTCAGAATAAGGTGAAAAATAAACATTTTTTAATCAAATAAATTACAGCGTATTTGGGACATAAAAAGGTAAGTTTTCACCAAATTTCGTTAAAAACAAGAATTTTTTGTAAAAGATAAAAATAAATGTTGATACAAAAGTTTTAGATCTTTTTATTTACTACAACTTTGCCATTTGACTTTTTTCGATAGGACTTTTAGTTTTGCCGGAAATCAAGATAAACCATTTTTAACCCCCCCTCCCACTTCCTGAACTCGGATCGACCGTCATTTATTTTTCCTTTCATTTTGATCATATTCTCCTCCTTTTCTAATGGGTTTCATCCTACTACTATTTTATTTGGTTTTAAAAATTATCGACTATAAAATTAAATGCCAAAAAATTAAATAAGAAAAGAAAAAAAAATCGTTAGTGAGTAGTGCCTTAATAGATTTAGGGTTGTACGAGTATTCCAAAATTTTAATCAAAATGAAAGTGAAAAAATTCCTTTGAAGAACAGAACAACAGCCTGCAGGTCAGACATTTAAAAGTAAATAATGTTACCCATTCTTAATATGAAAAACTGAACAAGCCTAAAGTCAGTTTCTAGGAGTTTACAGTTTTCTATCAAACTAGTGCCTTAATAACGATTTGATTTACGTTCTGTAACAAAATTAGGTATCTAATGTAAAGACATTTCGTCTTCCAAACCTTTTTAGGTACATGAGTATTTTAATAATCTAAAATTTTAACTCCCAGGTCTAAATTACAAATGTCGGACCTGAATAACATCTGTAACAACAATAAATAATTCTCAACTACCCTCTAATTAAGTAGGAGGTATTTTAATAACGCTTTTAATCATCCGTTTATAAAAATAATTTATGTTCAATCCTCTTATTGTTTTTGCCAATATAAAAGGCAAAAGCTTTAAACTTATACAGCATTACAGGCAACACAATCGCAGTAAAAAGCCTAATCAACCGGTCCGGATTTTTTTGGTTCGCAATCAAGCGAACGAATTTCCACAGCCACGGGCGGCAATTGGAAAAATATAATTACCAACATAATCCTCGGCAAATTGGATTAAAAATGAAAAAAAGTAAAAAGTGTTTTAGGGTGCGTCATTATTTTTTGCCGGGGAAGGGATCGCGGGCTAATTACGACAGATGGATCGGTACAGTATGTAATACGCTAATTAATCGATCGACGTGATCCGCCGTGTTTTTAATGCGACCTATTTGAACGAATGTTTTGAAATTTTTCTCTTGATTCGTACAGAATGATATATCATTTTCAAACATTATACATTTTCCGTTTGTTATTTTTAATTACTATGAACATCACGCAAAAATTTGTTTATTTTTTTAACAAAATACTCAAGTAACTTAGTAATTTGAGGCTGCATGGCAATTTGTCTTTACCTATCATCTGAAGATATTTTAAAAGAAACTTATATCGATTATTTTTAATAACAATGTACATCACGCAAATTTAATGTTGTTTATTTTTGAATTTAAAAAAACTCAAGTAACTTAGTAATTTGAGGCTGCGTAGCAATTTGTCTTTGCCTATCATCTGAAGATATTTTAAAAGAAATTTATATCGATGTGGAACACGCAGTTCTTTTTCTTATCTTATTAATAGGTTTATGTAATTGCTACGGGAAATATAATTTTGGCATTTGATAGTACTCTTAAGTACAATAATACCAGTTGTAAGAATTAAAAAGTCAAATAGAAGACTTGAATTTTTTATTTATTTCTTTTTTTAGTTGTTGGCACTAGTGTTAGCATTTGCCAGCAGTCAAGTTGAAATTTGCATCAAGTTACCCGAATCAACAAAACCGGATTTGAATTATTCAAAATTAGTCATAGATTAACCGTGTTGGTCCGGGCTCCTTTGCAGAATTGATCATCTGCCTTTCTGTGCCAGGCAGCTCGTAAAAGGTGAGCATAGACTGACCGTCACTAGCACTGTAACATTTGACTAGATAGTAGTAATACGCCTGCCGCCACGACGTCAGTGCTTATCAATGACCTGTTCCTGTTAGGAGGATAAGGTAGTCGGTAAACTTAAATCTTACACCTTTTTTACTTACTCCATTGGTGTCTCCAGGCAGAATTTCTTATAATCAGGAAATCCGTTTGCTTGTTTGCTAAATATAATGTCAATAAAAAAAATTAGAAAAACTGTTAAAGAAAGTCTTGTCAAGGTCTTAACTAAAGCGGTGACCTTATTCTTCAAGCTCATTTAATTTTTAATACTTTTTTTTCATTTAATGAGACTTGACGGCAACTAAAAAATACACGATACACTAATTTCTTCATGATTCCGTAATTCATTTGTGCATTTTCAGTAAACAAAATTGTACAAAATAAAACCAAAATTGACTAATTTCACTCAATTTATATAAATTTTTAAAGTAAGAAAAAATTTCGCCCCAGACAGGATTTGAACCTGTAACCTTTCGTCTCAAGCCGACGAATGCTCTGACCAATTGAGCTACTGAGGATTCAAGTCCCGTGCCGAAATTTTTAATTCCTTTCTAACCCGTTAACGCGGGTAGTTATGTCCTATAGATACACAATTCTGAGTACCCACCAAATGAGTTTATCACAGATGAAATTCAAATTTTAGAATGGCCATAACTTTCGTTTCTTGCATCGTATTTTTATTTTTTTAGCACTTGCCCTGTGCGTGGGATAAAGGAATTAAAAATTTCGCCACGGGACTTGAATCCTCAATAGCTCAATTGGTTAGAGCATTCGTCGGCTTGAGACGAAAGGTTACAGGTTCAAATCCTGTCTGAGGCGAAATTTTTTCTTTCTTTAAAAATTTATATAAATTTATCCCACGCACAGGGCAAGTGCTAAAAAAATAAAATACGATAATTTCACTCAATATAAACATGAAATTCAATAATTATGAAAAAACTAGTATAATATTATCTATTGATGGCGCCAAAACACATATTTCTATCATTAAGACAGGTCACTTTTTTTGAAAAAAGGAACAAAAAGTGCAATGAAATTATGTTTAAATTACGACGTGTAAATGCAAGAAGCTGTAAGCATCAATGCTCATTTTCAAATTTAAAAAGTTGATTGTTTCAATCACTTGACAAGCATTTGTGTGGGATTTCACAAACAATCGTTTGGTTGACTACTGACATGCGTAATAATACCGCTAAAGCGTTGAAGTAATGGCATTTGCGAACTGGCGTAAATTCAACCATTATTAGTTACAACGTCACAAGCCTGTGTTTACAATAAAAGATGTTGTTTAGGGTCGGTTATTTCAATTTGCCTGTTAATGTTAACATATTAGCCATTTGTAGTTAGCACAAACAGTTGTTTAAAGTAACGTTTAATATTATCTGTGTCAATGTTAGTTAGACACTTTGAACTAAGAAACGTCAACCGATAAAACTTGACATTAAAGTTCTTTTAGTAATTCGTATACATTATTGTAGTATTTGATCTACGCGTTTTAAAAAAACATGTTTTTGGTTTTAAATTTTGTTAATGCTATCTGTGTTCGTCATTGTTAAAGATATAAAGTAATTACATAATTTTTTTGACATTAAAATTTGAAGAATTGGCCCTCAATCTTAATTATTTATCAAACGCGATCTGAAGACCAAACCGATAGATCCAATACCTTTTAAACCGTTTTAACTTGTTTGGTTTGAATATTAAAACCTTTAGTGTGTTCTCTTTAAAAAAGATATACAAATAATTCCGTTTCTTTGATTTTACATTTAAAACGATATTTGTTTAAACATTTTTAAATCACAAAAGACAAAATGACGGAAACTAAAATATGATGATGTGTATATAAAATTCAAAAATTCAGAAAATACGCTAATAAAGTTTTGTTCTGCCAAAATGAAACAAACAAAAAATCAAAGGCTGTAAGATTTTGAATTTTTGCTTTTCGATAAAAAAGATATCACGTACAATCACACACACAATACATGACAGAAATAACTATGTTTTGATTCGAAATTCAAAATAACAGTCCAGATATTATTAGTTACAACCTATGAAGTGAAAGACATCAACATCGGGCGAGGGGTGCTCGAATAGAGGCACTTAATTTCGCCCTTCCACCGTTCATTATAATCACCACCCGTACACTGCCACTATCGATCCCACTCGCCTATCCGTACACAGTGCGTTTATAGAAGTGATTAGTGTATTTAATTTGAAAATGCTAAGTAGTTGCCTTGTTCTATCCTTGTGTTAATGCGCTCTGTGGGTGTGTGCGTAATTATAGTGGGGTGAACTAACCCTTTTGCTTTCTGTTCATATCGCGTCGGTCGAAGTGATCGCGATTGTAATTTCACGATTACTTCAATTTTAGTGTTGGATTTACCGATTTTCGTTTTGAATTATAGATTACGATATCTTTGTGTCTTTTCCGTTTGAGATCAAGATTATACAGAACATAGCATAGTGTAAGTAAAATAATATAGCTTTAGAATTGCTGTTCATCTTCTTAATGCTAGATATGAAGTGGCATATCGATCAGATAATAAAGGAAAAAGTTCCTTACCCTAACCAAAAATATAAAGAAATCTAAATTTTTGTCGTTACTGGTTCTTAATAAAGAAAACTTTGGTAATAAACAACATTATAGAAATAAGTAATCATTAATTTAATAATTCTAGATACCTATACCATGATACCATGTCATCAGTTTTAAAGTCGGACTTAATACCATCTTCAAATTTTTTATAGCTATGTGACCAAATTTGTTATCATTTTTTCATTCGTAAAAAAAGGTGTTAATCATTTTAATTGTCATAAGAGTTTGTTTTTTGAGTTTGTTATGGATATAGACAACCTAATAAGCTGTTGAGTTGAACTCAAATAATCATACAAGTTCTCGTAGTAGCTGCTATGGTAAATTGATGAAAGAGGTAAATAAAATGAAATATCCCAAGTCGTAATTAAAAAAATACTAATGTAATATATTTTTACGCTCTTTTTCCAACGACACTATACAAAAGACGTCACAGTACTTGATGACGCTGACAAATAGCGGCTCTAAACATGTTCTTCCACTGTTAATCGCACCCCAGTCGCAGTGACGGTATTTAAGAATAAACAGCCCTGCAGTGATTTTTTCAGAATTCACAAGTTGTTGATAGTAATAGAAGACTCAGAAACGTTAGTTATCTTTTAATTAATCATATTTCGATACCTATTTACTTTACTAAACTTTGACTTCATGATGTATTAAATGTAATTTGACGACTATGAGTGCGGTAGTTTATAGTAACTTAGTGTGCTTTAAATGCTTTGTAAAACTAATTCTGAGTCAAAACGACACGGTAAAAATACTTCTAGAAAGTTATCGCTAGCAATTTGTATTGGAATGAAATGAAATTTATTTATTGGCTGAATATGTGTGTTAGAAGTAGTCACTAATAATATTTGGATATACCAAAATAATCTACCACATTGTGGAGTCCAATTATTTTTGCAAATCTATTTGTACAAATATTTATGCAAATCCTCGTGTTGGTCCGGGCTTCTTTGTAGAATAGACCATCTGCCTTCCTGCCAGGCAGCTCGTAAAAAGCGAGCATAGGCTCACCTTCACCAACACTGATCTGTCTAAATGGTAGAGTTTAGCGGCGACTCGACCGGATTGGTACCACCGCTTTACCTATTCCTGCCGCCATAACGTCATGACTGTTCCAGTTCGGAGGGTAAGGGAGCTGGTAAGCCTACTTTTGCTCGAGGCCTAACATCCCGGCCTCAGGTTGGCAACGCACCATTACTACCTTTGGTGTCTCTAGGTGGCGTGAGTTTCTTAACATCAGGAAATCCGTCACTACTTATTACATAAAAATAAATATATACACATCCATTGTTTAGATTTATAACATAATAGCTGTCCCGGCGAACTTCGTTCTTCCCGTTCAGTTTGTATAGGAGAAATTAAAATGTCGTTATTCTTAGTTTACTCGCTATTTCAAGGTATAAAATGTACCCCATGTTCTTCTCCCGGTTCTAAGCTACCTCCCCATCAATTTTCAGCCTAATCGTTTAGGTTAAGCCTAACTATTACGACTTGACGATTTCTCGTTCACATTTTTTTTGTTTTTAGGATGTATTCTGCTATTCGGAGCGAAGACAAATCCAACAAATCAAAACCATGAAAATTGGTCCAGCAGATCTCGAGTTTTAAGTGTACATAGATTATGTTTAAATTTTTCAACTAATTACCACTATCTTATGAAACGAACGAACAATGAAAGGTACTCAGTGTTTTTATTATAAAACTGAGATTATTTTAGAATTATTAAAAAAACATTTAAAAAGCGCTAAAAAACTTCTCAATCACCTACTCCACTGTAAAGATACAAATACTCATCGTTACTCAAGTTCGCAGTTTTAAAATAACTTTAATGTTAAAAAGCGCTAACTACGCTAATTTTAAATGTGCAAAAATAATTCACAGACTCGCAGCTCAGTAAGGATACAAGTACTTATCGTTAGTCATAGTTTGCAGTTTATCTGTGTAGAAGTAAAGTTGTGTGAGTCTTATAATAACAATTAATTTGTGTGTAAAACTCTGAGAGCACAACATTAGCAATTCGTAACAACACTTACACAGGAGTAATGACTCGTCTGTCCATATAATCATAGAGCAGCCATTACTCCGTGTTGAGAGAGTGGCCATTCTTCATGTTTTAGTGGGACACTTTTGCAAAAATTGTATCATTAAAGATGACATCATTTTAACTAACATAAAAGATTACGCTTGATCTATTAAAATACGAAATCATGACGTGCTTATGTGATTAAAGTTTTTAAAAATTACGACGTTGTTTTCAATCAATGTTTCGATTGACGATTCAAATCATTCATCAGAGTTATAATTTAAAAAAAATCCTCAGAATTAAAAAAAATACCCCACAGTTAACTTACAACATGGCTTTGTACATTGCATTATATTTCTTCTGGTATCTGTTTAAGTTTTCTTAAACATTAGAATTGTTGACTAACACCCATTACACAAGCATTACTTTAGGATTACATTCAATTCGTATGACTTGCCCAGAGAAGATCCAGGGAAATTTAAATTAAGACAAAATATAGATGTAGTTATAGGTTTATAATAGACAACAAATAACTAAAACAGTATTCTTAATAAACATATAATTTGGTATTAAATTTTCTTAAAAAAATAAAAATGAAAGTTGCATAATATGCTTCTAGATATAAATTCTATATTCTCAATATTTAATGTCTATATAGCAATTATATTCTACATTTCGTATACACCTACATCTAATCTAACATAATATTTTCATGGTAAAAATTTCACCTAAATCAATTATTGAGTTTTAATTAACTATTGCTGATTATCGTCGAAAGGTGGGGCTGCATAATATTACATACGTAGTAGCTATATTTCAACAATAATATTCCCGACTACGGACTGTCCGTAATAATATTACCGCATTGCTACCGTATCCAGGGGGTGGAACTCTACGACATTAATTTCGTGAAATGAACCTAATTTACATTTAAATAAGGACTTGCCTTAGTCGGGATAAGTTGCGAAACTAGCGGCCGGGGGCTCTCTTCGCCCAAAGCGACGTATTTTCATTACTATAATTCAATTCGAACGATATAATTTATTTCTTATGACTATAGTAATATCAGTTTATTTAATATATTGAGGTATCATTTTAAAATACCTTTGTTTTTAAAGATTCAGAAGGGTTTTAGTATTTATTCTTTTCCTTAAAGATTCAATTGGTAAAGTAAACAATCTTTTCATCTCTTTTAAATACATGTATAAATGTGACAAACGCCTATCGATTTCCAGTTAAAAAAATATATTTAAAAGAATTACAACAAATTAAAAATGAAATGTACCAAAGGACTCCTGTGTCACGGATGGAGTAAGAAGTGCACCTACTGATGTTAAAAATATACTTAAGTATAGGCAATTCCGCTGCAAAAACCTATAAGTATCTCTTATATAGCAAAAGCGAAATAGCTTGACATTTTAACATTGTTAGTTTTGAAGTAAACATTTGTTAGCAATATTAATAAAATTATTCTAACCTCTATAAAACGAAACAGCGATACCGAAGAACAAAATCGCAAACATTTTGAGGATTCAGTCACTACAATAATCACGAAAGATAATAAAATAAATCAGTAGAACTCAAATTAGATGAATGACTTTAAAAAGAAATAACAAGAATTAAGAACAAGAGAAGAAAAAACAATTCATTCGCTTAATTCCTAAGAAGTTGTTAACCATAAATATTCTATTTCATTAAGGTATAAACTTACGAATTAGTTAGACATAACGCAACTGAACTACACACGTTTAAATATAAACAAGCATAAATAAAAATTGGAAATCAACGAAGAACAAAAGCAAGGATTGAATTTTAATTAAGTCATTTAATTTTGTGTAAAGAGCTTCGTAATATAAATAAGAATCGCTTCCAACTCCTCGAGAACTTTTAACATCTCCCAATCGGTAAAAGCGAGGGTCATCAATAACAAAATTAAAAAATTCCCCAATTTGAATTTAAATTGAGCTGGATTATAATCGCGTTCGCGAATCGCGGTTGCTTAACAACTTTTTTCAGACTCATCTCTTAAATAATTCATTCCCGAACTTTCTGTAACTAGTCACAACTGGATCGAACCGGCCGAGGGCGGATAGGGGGTAACTTTAATCCTTATAAATTTCCTTTTTACACAAAGCAATATAAGTAATTAGCATAATTTCGTTGAGTAAATGAAATATGGTAATCAGGTGGGGGTGCAGTTACCCCTTCTTGGGGGGTTAGCGGGGGATGTAAAGAACCCTTTCGAGTCGCATCCTTATTGATACTCATTTTAATCGTAATTATAAGGATAGATTGTTGTTTTGTATATTATTGTGTATGTAAGGTTTATGTCAAAATTTTAGACGTTTTATCAGTTTGGTCTATTCAGGTGTTTGACTTGACTGCATTAGGTCCCGGGTTCGAATCCCGGGTCGGGTAACAAAAAGAAAATTTGGTTTTTCCAATTTTCTGAATAAAAAAATTTTGCTCGGGATTGGATTTGTGCCCGGTAGGCGATAAGCTTGCCACCTATCACATTGGGGGACTTAGTATTTTCGGCTAGTCGTGGGTGCCCTGGTTGTGCCTCTGCCTACCTCTTTATGGATACGGGCGAGAAGATACTTTTTTATGCAAGACTGCTGATTCTCAATGAATGCACAATGAAACGGAAAGTCACCAATTCGATTACCACTCATGGAGAGAAAAGTGTATGGTCAGGTTCCAATCCGTTGGTGGATTTAAATATAAGGTAAGTATATTAACGCGACACAAGCAGCTTTTCTGAAATATGATCTATCTTAAATAAACAATTGTACGTCTTCGCTCTATACACTCCATCTAACCCGTAAGGGGACTTAGCGTGAAGATATTTTGCTGTTCTTTATTTCATTGATTTGATACTTTATAGTCTTTAAACATTCCTTTAATAACAAATGTTAGAAGGTTTAACAATCCTTAATAGTGTAATACGTCTGTATCAATATTAGGGTTATCTAGCTAAAGCTAAAACAAATAGTGATTTTTTTAAATTAATTTGTGTGTGACCAACGCTTTGATCTACCGACTATCCTACCCTCCAGACTTATACATGACAGAGCCAAATTACGACATTATGGTGACAGGAATAGGTAAAATCTCTACTAGGGGAAGCTGCTGCACAGCACTCAACTACCAGCGGTCTTGTGACAGGGACCCCAATCCAGATCAGCACAGAGATTATGGACTTCGAATATTTAAAACAATGCCTCCTAGATGTAAGTTTGGTGATACCTACCTTTCCGACCAAACTGGGTTAAGGTAAAATTTTAGTAATTTTTTTCCGATCATTTTAAATATTTGTAAAGGAACTCTCTATGAGTTAGTTAATCTTACACTTAATTACATATTAAAGGCTTAGCATTTGTTTATACGTTATTTTCTTTCTTTCTTTATGTTTTGGCCTTCACGTAAGAAAGAAAGAATTTCTACTTGACGAATTTTGCAATTCGTCAAGTAGAAATTTGAAATTTTATATCAATTTTAATCAATTATAATTAGTCATCAGTCATAAGTCGTAAGTAAGTCATGTCAGGCTCTTGAGTAAAGCGGCGGCTTCATTACACAAGCTAGTGTAAGGAGATTTGGCGGCAACGAGGAAATACAGGATACGCTAATTTCTTCATTATTATTTCATTTGTGCACTTTCACTGAACAAAATTGTACAAGATGCCACCAAAATTAACTAATTTCACTCAATATCAACACGAAATTCAATAATTATGAGAAAACTTCGACCATCTTTTCTCTCGATGGCACCAAAACTTCTATACGGTATTTTGAAATTGCACTAACACATTAATTCAACTTCTAAACACTAAAATGCAGTAGTGATTTTTATTTAATTAAAACACCGTTGCGGTCTTATCGACCTAACTATATGTATTGAATTTCGAATATTCCAACTCAATAGAACTCCAATTAAAATCTAAGTGCTAATAAAATTCCAAAAGGAATCGAACCGGCGAATGCTCCACTTCGTGAAATGCCTCCGCGATAAAAGGTCTTCGAAAACACAATACCACGTTTCTACCCTCGCCTATACAGTTGACAAGGATAGTGATATCTAAGACATGGTTGGTAAGAACGGGATAGATACCAATTGGAATTAATTAATTATAATTAAGTTTTAAGTTGACGCGCCGGTTACGAGTAAACGTAGACTTTTAGAATGCGCTTGTGTGTGTTATAGTTTGTGTGTGTTACGTATTGATTATACTATGGGCAAGAGATAATGAGCTGGGTAGGGCGTATTGTAATAAGTTTTTGAGGCCGACGTTTCAAAGGCTAACCGACTAAGGAGAATGGCCATTTCGTTAACATAAACTATTCGTGTGTTAAGACGATTCTTGTTGGTCGTGTTATTGAAGTTAGCTACAAATGTTATTATAGGGTTGTTTTGATTTTGTGGCGATAATATTAATGAAATTGGAATGTTTCGTACTTATTGAATATTTAAACTTGTATTGACTGTGAATCATAGATGGTTTTTAAAGCTAACGATTTAAATTGTAGGATTTTAATTCACATACATATCCTCATGCCAAGTCTTTTGAGTCTTACAGAGAGTACGTAATGCCAAGTGCGTACGTAGTTCCTCTATATTCTAGACACTATAATTTTAGCATTTGCCTTGTGCTTTGAACATTCATAATTTCTAAGAACTTTAAAGATATAAAGGAAATAATTTCCTGCCTGCCTGCATCCTTTCGTCACAAGCGTAAGTAAACGGTAAGAAAGAAATTAAAAATATCGTCATAGGCGTTGCATGCTCAAATACTTAGATCATTCGTTGGCTTAAGATGAAGCGGCGTAAGTTCTAATTCTGGCTAAGGTTTTTTTTAAATTCTTAGAAATTCCTCTTCATTTTTTTATGATATTGGAAGGCAAACAAGCAGACACATTTCTTGATAGTAAGAAATTCACGCCACCTAGTGACACCAAAAGTGATAATTATGTGTTGCCAACCTGAGACAGGAACGTTGAGTCTCGGGTAAAATAAGATTACCTTCTACCTTACCCGCCGAACCGGAACACGTCAACGGCAAGCACTAACGTTATGGCGGCAGTAATAGTTAAGGCGGTGGTACCAATTCGGACGAGTCGCTGCGAACCTCTACCATCCAGTAGGTACATTATTTACTCTTCCCATAGAAATACGCCAGTATGAAGACTCTTGATAAAATATTCGGAAAATAACTAAGAGATGTGGTCGATGATTCACTTCGACTTTTAAATACCAAACGATTTACCCGCATGTTGCATTATAAATAACACATTGGTTTCACCGTTGACAGAGCCATGTGCAGCAAATTGTCCGGGATCCTCCGTTTTTCGTGTTACGTATTTCTGTCGCTATAGTCACAGCGTCATGTTTTAGTCCGAAAGGTAGGCTAGAACACCATAGATGATATAGGTGCGGTGCGTTGGCCTCATCTTCGCCACATTTGTGCAACACTACTAACCACCCTATCTTTCAGCGCGGTACATGAGAATCGCGAGCACTAACGCTATGGTGACAGAAAAATGTAAGGCGTTGGTACCAGGTGCTGCCCAATGTGCTAACACTTATATTTTGGACTACTAGCTGGAATTGTTACCAGCATCTCATATAATCCTGGTACTATAATTGTCTGTGGTCTAGCGGTCGGACGTCGGACTTGACTTCTTGAGGTCCCGGGTTTGATCCCCGGGCAACAAAATACAAACAGTAAATGTGTAAACATATACAAAAATATCGTTGCTCGGGATTGGACATGTACCTACTCAGTTGGAGATAGGCTTATTACATTGTAAGACTTAGTGTCTTCGGCTAGTCGTGGATGCCCTAGTTGTTGAGGGTGGCTTTGCTTACCTCTTCGGAGAAATTCTGAATAAACCCTAAAATAAAATAAAAGTAACCCAAAATTGTTAAAGAAACATTTTTATTTTATCATCTTATCCTAATTGATTTTTTTATGTTATAGGAAGGCAAACAAGCAGACGGATTTCCTGATAGTAAGAAATTCACGCCGCCTAGAGACACCAAAGGTGGTTATGGTGCGTTGCCAACCTGAGGTCAGGATGTTAGGCCTCGAGCAAAAGTAAGTTTACCGGCTACCTTACCCTCCGAACCGGAACACGTCATGACGTTATGGCGGCAGGAATAGGTAAGGCTGTGATACCAATCCGGGCGAGTCGCTGCGAAACTTTACCACCTAGTCAGATGTCACGGTGTTAGTGACGGTAACCCTATGCTCGCCTTTTACGAGCTGCCTGTTAAGTTTAGAAAATAGAAATGCTTCAACTAGTTGATTACCACGTAAAAGGCTTAAAAATCTTTTTTAAACAATTATTAATATCTCGGTTTTTGGGTCATTTATACCCCTAAAGTTGGAACTTGGAAAGACGTGTTATATTATGTAAGTGGGATCTAATTCGTAGGGTCATCGAACCCCTAAAGCTAGATAAGATTAAATATATGAACTTGATTTTTTATAATAAAATTATTATTTATCAGATCAGTCGATGAATAGCGTATTTCCTTTTACTACAAGTTTTTAGACTACTAATATTTATTCTACAGCAAGCACATGTACATACTGGACAAAAGTGTAATAGTTATACTTGTATTTTAACACGATATTTGTGGTAATATTGTTTTATGACGATCAAAGGCATACAAGCAAACGGATTATCTGCTCCGAACCGGAACACGTTAACGGCAAGCATTGATATTATGGCGGCAGGAATAGGTAAGGCGGTGGTACCAAATCGGGCGAGTCGCTGCGAAACTCTACCACCTAGTAAGATGTAACGGTGTTAGTGACGGTAAACCTATGCTCGCCTTTTAAAAGTTGCGTGGCAGATGGTCTATTCTGCAAAGGCGCTTGGACCAATACGAAGTTAGCAGTATAATAAGTATTAGTATTAGTTTTAAATAGAGCTATTGCGGGATTATTTAACGGCCCTTTCTCCCAGACGCAGCTTTTCAAACCTTGATAGAGTTGATTATTAACTTATATTATAATCTTTAAACACTTATACCTTTTTATCTATAGCCTCTGTGGTCTAATAGTCCAGGAGTTGGAATTTACTTCACGGGGTCCCGGGTTTGAATCCCGTGTCAACAACACCGCGGCAAAAAAATCGTAGCTTTTCCAATGTTCTCAAAAAAATGTTGCTCGGGCTTGGATATTTAATCGGTTGGCGATAGGGCCACCTATCGCATTGTGGGAATTAGTGTCTTTGGTTAGTCGTGGGTGCTCTGGTTGTACCTCCGCCAACCTCTTCAGAGATATAGGCGTGAAGATACTATTTAGACACTTCTATAAGATTTATCGAATACAGAAACATTTTCATAAAACTAGAATTTATTTCTTTACGTTTTTAAAACAAAAAACAATTGCACCTCACATTTAAATTCAGTTGACTGCTAACATCGCACTTCAATTTGTTATTATGTCGTTTCAGTAAGTAAATTTATTTAACTCAAAAACAAAGACCAATTTTTAAATCATAATCATCTGCTTTCAAAAAAAAATATTCCGTTAAAAGTTCTCTCATAAGCAATAACATACTTACATAAGTAAAAAAATATACAGCCGAATTTAGAACCTTCTCCTTTTTGGAGTCGGTTAGAAACAAGCGGTCAAATAGAGATTACAATGTTATTTTACTCGTAAAAGTAAAGGAAATACTTTTCTGGTTGTCTGGCAGATATAGCAATGAACGATAAAACTACCATTTGCAAAACTTTTTTGTATCTAATATGTTTGTAAGTTTTTGTATATTTGTGTCTATATTATTTATACCCCCTATAAAGGTTTATGCCAAAATTTTAAACGTTTTATCAGTTTGGACTAGCGGTTCAGGTGTTTGACTTGACTGCATTAGGTCCCGGGTTCGAATCCCGGGTCGGGAAACAAAAAGAAAATTTGGTTTTTCCAATTTACTGAATCGGTTTGGATTGGTGCCCGGTTGGCGATAGGCTTGCCACCTATCACATTCTGGGACTTAATGTCTTCGGCTAGTCGTGGGTACCCTGGTTGTGCCTCTGCCTACCTCTTCGGGGATATGGGCGTGAAGATACTTGTTATTATTTATACAATTAAGAATAAGTAAGTATTTAAAAGACATAACAATAGCGATAAGTCATAAGACCGCCTTTGTGCACCTAAGTTGAATATTATAGGTGAAAGTTATTATAGGTGAAATTTTGGTGCATAATAAAGTGCATTCATTCATTCATTTATTTATATAGTCATTCATTCGTAAAAAGTTTCATGAAGATTTATTGACTGATCTAGGTTAACTGTATCATAGACAGATTATCAAAATTAGCTTTGGAACTTCAAATAACTATCTTATTCTGTTTCTTAAAGCAATCCGCACACAAATCTAAGCGAAAGGCTATCTCGTATTGATATTAAGCCTTGCATGTCTCTAGTCCAGTTCCTCATCCAAAATCGATAGCAACCCCCTCGGGGGTTCCCCCTGTTGTTGTAGCGGAGGTCGGCCGCTCCTAATTCGTACCCCACACGTATGCCGATCTTTGTCGTCGCCAACAACGCAGGTGTTAAGTTTGGATATGGCATTATTAATCTAGATTTGAGTCTAGATATTGGTAGTTTAGTTTTATTTGGTACAACGAATACACTGAATACATTTTTCGACGAAGTAAAATTATTCTTCGTGGTAACATTGACTAGTCAATTATAAAATCAATTATATACACAATTACATAATATACAAAAATCAATTAGGTATATTTTACTAAATTCGATTTCCAAAATATTTCAAATTTAGTTTTTGTTTAATAAAACGCATTAACTTACTTTGCTGTGCAAACTCATTAAAAATTATTTCACACAGTGTACGAAGGATTCTAAACATTTTAGCATATAAAAAAATCAATTGTATAAAAACTGTGTAAACGTTAAAAATATATTCCAAATATAAGAATAATTGTAATATTTTTATTGTAATATTCGATTTTTTTATTTATTTTTATCTTAGTCTAGTGTGTTTGTTTTGAATGATGCTGCTAACTTTGGATATGGTATCATTATATTTTTTTTCAGCGATATTCCATGACCGATCATGCCGCCTTAAGTTGATTTTTTTATACGATAGGTCAGTGGACAAGCACACAAGTCTTCTATTGGTAAGAGCAGTGGTTTATAGATACTATGGAATTTACAGATTAGTCGCTGTTCTATGGTTGGATTAGACGGCCTATTGTGCAAGTCTACCATCAGCCCTACCCTGCATACTGGAAAAGGGTGGAAATGAGATGAATAGATAAAGTGGTGAATCTCTACCCGGGCAAATTGCTGTTAAATTGTGAAGCTGGCAACACTGAGATGAACTATATTAGTAACATATTGAAATTCAACACAAAGTTTGTAATATAGATAGACTTTATCAGATTTAAAACAATCACATTTGAAGATGTAATTGCAATTTCCTTTATATTAAGAGCAGAAAAAGCGACTTTGATTTCAATATCACATCATCTATGACCGCCTCGTCGGTCGAGTGGCTAGCGTACACGCCTAGCTACACCGACTAACCGCGAGGCTCGGGTTCGATTCCCGACGGGGACAGGCATTTGTGTGATGAACATTTAGATGTCTGTATTTCCGGGTCTGGGTGTTTATTAAATTTATTCTAGTATCTATTTAAGTATTTCTATGTATTAGTATCGTTGACTAACACCCATAACACAAGCATATAATTTGCTTACTTTGGGGTTAGATTCAATTTGTGTAAGTTGTCCAGCGATATTTTATTTATTTATCTATGAAAACAAAAAAATGAGTATTTTGGCCTCGTTGGTCGAGTAACTAGCGTACTCGCCTAACTGCATCGACGAATCGCGAGGCTCGGGTTCGATTCCCGACGGGGGCAGGCATTTGTGTGATGAACATTTAGATGTCTGCATTTCCGGGTCTGGGTGTTTATTTAATGTATTCTGGTATCTATTTAAGTATTTCTATGTAACAGTATCGTCGACTAACACCCATAATACAAGCATATAATTTGCTTACTTTGGGGTTAGATTCAATTTGTGTGACTTGTCCAGGGATATTTATTTATATTTTCGGGATATCATCATCATCAGTCTTGGAACCACCTTGTAAAAATCTCAAATATAAAAGAAATAGTAAAATATTTGGCGGTGACGGAAAAATCGGTTACCACACTTAAAAATGTAGGAGACGACCATATAACCTCCGTTTTATAAAATCGTTTAAAATAAACTACTACAGTACTTCTGAATGAAATATGAAATATGAACACCTAATCAAAAATGTATTTTTCAAGTTTCTGTAATGAGGCTTACACGTTTACCCTCAGTGAAAGTACAGCACTCGACAGATTGCAAAAAACAAAACACAAACCCGAGAACAGAAATAAAGTGTACGGAATCAAGTGGCGCCTGGGGCGTCTAACGTTCCCGCTGTAGCCTTAAAAAGTAAAAAATCAGACAAGTGCGAAACGGGAACGCAAAGGAATCTTTCGGAGAGTTAGGGCTGGTTTAACGATTTACAAGTTGCATTTAAACGGACGTAAAAAGGTTACATTTTATTGCGAGATCTTGACACAATTTTAGGTAATTATTTGTTTTCAAAATCAATACTTTTCTAAACTAAACAAATTTATTATAGCCCGATTTTTAAGAAAGAACAAATCATATTGTTGACTTTATAACTAAAAATCTAAAATCTCATTGTGTATCTGTTTGCGCATATTTTAATTAGATTTTGATTGGGTGAATTTATTTAACAAATTCATACAAATGTTTAAATGTTTATTGTTTTCATATTATGCTAAATATAACGATTTTTTAATTTACATGTAATGCTAAAAAGTATCGATTTTATTTAATTTACGCAGGTTAACAACTTTCACAAATTGTATTTATTTAGATCCAACACAATTGCCTAATGAGTAGCCCAATTTTTACATGTTTTACACATTTTATTAAGCACATCTTCTATTAATTGATATTCAAAATATATTAAATAATATAATTTTTTTATGATATTGGAAGGCAAACAAGCAGACGGATTTCCTGATGGTAAGAAATTCACGCCGCCTAGAGACACCAAAGGTGGTAATGGTTCGTTGCCAACCTGAGGCCGGGATGTTGAGGTAGTCCACTTTGAGCACCCAGTTTTTCGGCACCTGCACATTCGGCACCTAGCCTAGTCCACTTTGAGCACCAATTGGTATTTTTGGCAGGTGCGCAAAGTGGACATACATTTATTTTTCCATTTGTGTCCACTTTCAGCACCTACAATACAGGAGGCTATTGCTGGCCGCTAATGTTTGTTCGACAAGATGATATTAAATTAAACGTATCGATATAAGTTACTTGAATGTATACTAACTTGAAAGCATACTATTGTAAACACAAAATATATAAATGAAGTTGAAAAACCAATAAATAATCGCTTTAAAAAATATTAACCTAAGTTTGTAATAAAACTTTTTTACTTTTTATTAACCACCTTTTGTTGCGTAATCAGTTTTGGTGAAATATTTATTAAATATATAACTATTTCACATAGTAAACATCAAATTTATTTCACAATCGTCCTTATTTTAATCTTACACATTATACATTATAACCCTTTTTTCACATATCATATTTCTTCAAAATCAGTCTTCTTTCGATTTCAATAACTAAGCTTTCTTGCTTGCTCATAATCTAATACTTTACACTAAAAAAAGAAAGCATCAGCAACAAAAAAAATCGCATCGCACATATTTTACTAATATAAAGAAAAATACAATTATTTGGTACTAAAATTGCAGTTTTTCAATGCAGTGACAATGGGAAATAAGGTCACTTTTATATTCCTCTATTATACTGTATATCAATATTTTTATCAATTTTTATCAATATAATAGTTATATATTTAATAAATATAAAAAGAGTAACAATAAGGTAAGATTTCAGAAAAAAAATATTACGCAACAAAGGTGGTAAGTAAAAATTCAAAAAGTTTTATAACTTAGGTTAATATTTTTTTAAAGAGATTATTTATTATTTTTTCAACTTCATGTATATCGCATTGATATATTTTGTGTTTACAAAAGTATATTTTCAAATTAGTATACATTCAAGTAACTTTTAATCTTCTTTAATCATCTTGTCGAACAAACATTAGCGGCCAGCAATAGCCTCCTGTATTGTAGGTGCTGAAAGTGGACACGAATGGAAAATTAAATTTATGTCCACTTTGCGCACCTGCCAAAAATATCAATTGGTGCTCAAAGTGGACTAGGCTAGGTGCCGAATGTGCAGGTGCCGAAAAACTGGGTGCTCAAAGTGGACTACCTCGGGATGTTTGGCCTCAAGCAAAAGTAAGTATACATTACCCTCCGAACCTTTAAAAATAAATAAGCAGCTTTATTATTCCGTCTGTAAATACCTATAACACGCGCAGAAGTTGAAAGATAGGTTTTATTGATTATACATTAACCAACGAATTTCGGTGGTGCCTCAATTGATTTATGTAAATGTTACGGTAGAACACGAATTGTTTCCTGTAGCAATATAACTTCCGTAACATTGAGTTAAGAAGGTAATTTTATAATATTTAACTACATGGTTTTTACTGTGAATAAAAAAGCGATGTTAAATTATGATTCTGCTTCAACTTTATGATTATTTTATTGGTAATAATAATATATTTTTTGACGTGTTACTAGTACTGATTTTACAGTGTATATGATTGAAATATTATTTCACATTATTCTAAATTACTTAAGACATCAAATTAAGATTACGTTGTATTTTGGTTAAAATGCTGTCCTTTTTGTGGTAGCCTATTTAATGGGTAGTTAATATAGGTAATAAATATAGGCAATAACTTACAATCAAGTTTATAACAAAATCTAAACACCTTCCTATCCTTAATCTGAATAAGTAATTAAAAATCATGTTTTTGTTATGTTTCCCTACCGCCAAAATACAACTCATTTCTAAACCTTGACATTTTAGTCCTAACGCCCTGATAAAAACGTCAATATCTAAGGCTGTAGTATCTCATTTAGTAATAATAATTGTAATAATTTCATTATATTTGCTAAATTATTCTCACGTGTTACAAGCAAACTAAGTTACTAAACTCATTCATACCTATATATGTTATCAAATGTGAATTATACAATTTTCAATAAGTTCTGTAATTCAAATAAAAAGGTCAGTGTCAATGAGTAAATCTAAACCTCAGTTGTCCAAAACATGTTTTAAATTGTATACTGACAAATATTTTAAGCTGATCCCAAGCTGTGTTTAATAAAGCGTTGGTAAAATTTAGATGGTGGCGCCGGGCCGGGCGCGGGTAAGCACATATTTGTTCGCACCCCGACGTTTTTGACGTTCTACATCGCTTCGGCTTTCCTTAGGGTTGTTACTTATGAAGTTAAGGTGCCATCGATGACATAATTATTTAGCAAAGCCTTTACCTTGAGTTGATATAAATTGTGTTGGCTCATTTACGTATTTCTCTTAAATGTTGTTAAGCCGATGTTAAAAGTTTGTATACAAATAATTTACGAAGACGCTAGAGGGTTTTATCGCTCTATTCAGGGCAACGGCGTAGATCTGTTGATAAAACCTAAACATGTGGACCCACTTGCTCGTTTGCCTTCTGTTAAATAAAAAACAAACGAAAAATAAGATATGTATGCCTAACGCATTGTTAATGTGACCTTTTTTGATCTTGTTTCTGATGCACTTTGGTTTAAAATATTTTTTTTTCTTCTTAAATGAGTAAAAAAATTTATCTGAGCCAAATTGTACACTCGTCGGGGTTTCATAATGTTTTTTCTTTACTTTTCTATTTATTTGTGTATGATCAAGAAAAAAAATAACGTCCTTATCCTACCGCCTCTGTGGTCTAGCGGTCTACGTTTTGGACTTTATTTCATAATGTCCGGGTTCGATTCCTCTGTCAGGCAACTAAACGAAAAACGTGGTTTTTGCAATTTCTTAATATAAAAATATTGCTAGGAATTGGATATGTGCCAAGTTGCAATATGCTCGCTACCTATCACATTGTGGGACTTAGTGTCTTTGGCTAGTCGTGGGTGCTCTGTTTGTGCCTCTGCCTACGTCTTTGGGAATACTACTACTACTATTACTTATCTCAAAATGTCAAAGGAGGCTCCTTGGACGAATATCGACCGATTGTTTTTCTATTAAGGCAATTGACGTTTCATTTGGCACTTCATAGTACGACTTTGAGTGGTGGATGGTTTTTCCAGCTATGCACGGATTGTTATCAATCATTGCTGGCTGCTGTCCTATTCTGCTCCTTATGATAGTAGCCAGTAAACTTTTCCCCCAAGAGACTTACCTTCTCAACCTCAGATTGGTCAATATCTTTTGTTGTCTATATGCAACGTGTCTCTTATCATTAGCAAATTCATCTAATCTTATCAGCAGCAAACTCTTTCCAATCCTACAAAATGTTTTATATATATATATATATATACCATTAATGCATGTCGAAATTTGAGGTATAATATTTATTATTATGTTATTAATATTCTTTTCCATTGTTAAACTTATAATTTTAACATTTACCAAATTATTCGTCTGATGTCGCTTTAAAATCAACTTCAGGGTTATGTAATTAAAATTTGAAACAAATTAATACACCAGAGTTTCACCAATCGCTGAGATTAGAAAATTTACAACATGCTACCAATTTTACGATTTGGAACATTAAAAAAATTAAATGTTTCTGACATTTGCTTTTTTAATCAATTAGGCTACTACCTTAAAAAAACATACGCTTTTTTTACATCTTAAAACGTGACTTAATTAAAACTAACAAGCACACTTAATAATGTAAAACAAACCAACCGGCAATAATTGAAATGTGTGAACTAAATGATGTCGTTAAACCAATTAACACAAACTATTAAGTGGCAACCCTAGCTAAGGCAATGAAAAGTCGGTTAAGCTAATGTTATCGAGAAATAAAAATGTATAATAAAATACAAACACGCCGAGGAAACAATTTGCCGCAGGAGACTAGAAGATTTCGTTTCGGAAACATTTCTCGCATTCATGCGAAAAACCGCTTTAACACCGCTGAACATGCTTTAAATTTAAACGTATCTGTTGCATAGAAAATTCCTTAAATTTTCTCAGCGGTTGCATCTCAATTGGGCTTTATTTTCTGGATGGGAAGGTTTAAATTGGAATGGCGTTTGTGATAATTCAGGAAGAAAGAGTTTTCCGGCTCGTCGCGGCGTCGTGACATTCGTGCTAAGCGGAGTCGAGGGAGCCTCATTCATAAAGCTCACGAAGCAAACGAATGTCGGTCTGAATACTTGCTGTTTATTTTGAGAAGCATTGACATCTGTCTATTCATAAAACATTGGAACTACAACATTTGAGCCGTTCAGTATTTTCAACCAACGCCAAATGAGATACGACTCAAAACTTTGGTAACATTTTGATGTTTTTTTTTTAAAATGGCTAATATGTTGCTGACCGCGAGGTTTTTACAACTTCACCGGGCTATATTTTTGTTTTTGTATCAATAGCCTTATTATGTTTAGTTATCGGAATTTGACTATGTTCTATATCATAACTGTGAAGTTTATTTTCAGTGTATCCATTGACAAAAGATACTGGTCGAATTATAAGCACATCTATCTTATTTTTACACACATTTTGATTTTTGTTTTTGTATCAATAGCCTTATTATGTTTAGATATGAAAATTTGACTATGTTGTATAAATATCACAACTGGGAAGTTTCTTTTCAGTTATCCGTTAACAAAAGATACTGGTCGAATTGTAAGCATGTCTATCTTTTTTTTTGTTAATTTATTGCATTTGGAACAATCTCTTTTTATATAAAAATAAATATCCATTTCCCTTATTCCTTTATGATTGAACGGATGAAGAAACTTTGCTTATCCTTTTTTTTTTGTTTTGTTAGTTGCAGACAGGACAAGTTTAGAAAAAAATCGATGTTCATATAAAAGACTGACAACGTCTGTCGAGTAAGCTTGTCTTAAAATAAAAGTTCTTTGTATTTGTTCATTTTAAAAGCTTTATCCGGATGAGATTAGATCCAAATATATACACTTATATACATTTACTTTGACTATGCCAAACTCTATCTATCTCCAACTAAGTTATTTCCATAAAAACCTATTTTTGTTTTACGTTCAAATGTAGTAACTTGCAGAAAAATTAAAAAATACGCGAAGGACGGATTCATCACTGGATCTTATGGGATTATCGCTAAATCAGTTATCAAAGCAATACCGGAGAATTGTAAGAGGTTACTTCAGAAAAATCATGCTCGCGAAAAATTTTAGGTCTAGTTCTAGAGGATACTTTTTTGTAAATGTTGTTGAAAAGAGAAGTGTTCTGACTTTGATCACTCTTGACCAATTTCAGAACAATTATGCTCGCGAAAAATTTTAGATCTAGAGGATACTTTTTTGTAATTAATGTTGTTGAATAGGGAAGTGTTCTGAATTTGATCACTCTTGACCTTTCCGTTATCGGTTTCTCGGTTTCTTATTTCATTTAGTTTACGTTATCTTTTTACTTGATACATAATATATTACGAAGTAATAACATATTGAATATATCGTTACGTTTTGCTAATTCACGCCCAGGATCAGGGTTGGTTCTAATCAACTGGAATTTTCATAACTTATTTATGAAATAGATACATGTTATCTGTAGTTGCTTTTTTTTATAAATTGTACAGAAAACTCTTCTAGCAAGCAAGGCAGACAATTAAAATATTTTTAACATATTAAGATAGTGAACGAGGACCCTTCTCTTCTAATAGAGGTAAAACCTATGCGACCTATTGGCATGGAAGTCATCTTGGATACTCGTACCAATAAGATGAAAATATAATACAATTGTAAATTAAAACCTACCTTTTAATACCACAGCATCCCTACTTACTATTACTTGACGCATTGTTATTTCTGAAGTTCATATGAGAAATCACAAGAATATCATATCAGAATCTTGCTTATAGGTATATACCTAACTATTAAGCGAATTAAAACTTGATAAGGTCTGGTAACCACGTTAGGTTCCATTTCAATGCGAAAAAAGCAATTCGTAGATTGTTTAGATAGTTACTTAAGTGAAACATTTTTCGAAATATGTACATAAATAAAAACTTTAAGAAAATAGACAATGAAAAACTATAAAATTGCTCCATTGCTATAAATTAACACGTGACACAACAATGTAAATTTGAAAAAGGAATGTCAACAGTTGAACAGATAAAAAACTACAAACGAAAGAAAGAGTAATTTGAACTTCGAAGTTCGAAACGCACAATGGAAGAATGCATTTGAAATTGGAATGTTACTTTTTTCACTGCGGCGACAAGGACACGCTTACGGCGCCACCTGTTGCGCGGGGTCACGTGACTTTTTTGCTCCAAGGACGCGCGCCTCCTTCGCTCATTCATGGGCGGCCTCCCCCCGCACGACTCCTTACGGGGGTTAGAGATTTTTTGTTCCCCTACGTGAACTGAGGGCTTTCACCTACGTACGGTTTCGAGGTCACGGCGGGGATATTTCGATGTTTTTTGTTCGTCTGTTTGGCGCGTCTCAACTTTGTTTAGGGATTTGCGGATTCTCTTTACTAGGCCAGTTGTTGAGGGTTCGTTGACCTGTTTTCGATATAGATGTTTCTTAGTTCTACTATCGGAGTAAAAGTTCTGACGTATCTAAACGAACTCTGACCTTTTTCTTACATAAAATAATGTGAGTTAGGTACCTACCCTCTTTTTAATATTAGTTTCAGTTTAGATACAAAGTTCTACCAAATGAGTAGAAAAGAGTTCTGGCGGGAATGTAGGTACTTGGACCTTACTTTTAATGTAAATGCCATTATTACTACGCAACTTCTGCTTTGCACTCAGAAAATTGGTAATTTCCAAAAATTAAATTTCTTAAGTGTGTTTAACTAATATCTCTGGACATAGGTATTACCCAAACTGATGTAACCCTAAAGTAAGCAAATTAACTATAAATGTGTTAAACTAATAAATTACAATATGTAGGTAGGTACTTATCTACTTAAATAAATATTGAAATAATTGTGTTTAAACATACCTAATAGCTTTACTCTACTACCCAAAGAACATCAAGAATCGACAATTTAAGGTACCTATTAATGGTATTGTAGAAAATGACATAAATAATTATGACTTAATGACTCGCCTAATTACTGTAAGTTGACAAATGTTTTAAGTGATGATTCTTGATGTTAATATAATTTACTCACTTTTACTATACTTTTTGTTACTATACGTTTTAAAACATTAGCATGGTATCCGGTACATCTAACTGTTAGTCCGTTATAACAAATGGAGGAAAAAATAATTGAAAGTTCAAAATTCACAATGAAAGAATAAAAAGGGTTTTTTTTATGTTATAGGAAGGCAAACAAGCAGACGGATTTCCTGATGGTAAGAAATTCACGCCACCTAGAGACACCAAAGATGGTAATGGTGCTTTGCCAACCTGAGGTCAGCATGTTAGACCTCGAGCAAAAATAAGTTTACCGGCTACCTTACCCTTCGGACCGGAACACGTCATGACGTTATGGCGGCAGGAATAGGTAAGGCGGTGGTACCAATCCGGGCGAGTAGCTGCGAAACTCTACCATCTAGTCAGATGTTACGGTCTTAGTGATGATAAGCCTATGCTCGCCTTTTACGAGCTGCCTGGCCAGAAAGGTAGATGGTCTATTCTGCAAAGGAGCCCGGACCAACACGGGACGTAAATAATACAAAGAAATATTAAAATTGAACCAGTAAGCTTTTTTTAAATGAAATAAAATCAAATATATCTATTTGCGTAACATGAGTATTAAAAATATGTTACAAATTATTTAAGTATTCCAACATATTCTACCAACTTGTGACGTGCAAATATTGTAATAGGTATTTATAATTATTCTTTAAGAAGATTTTTCTCTCGCTCGGGACACGTAGCAGTCTTGTAACTTTTTTCAAAGTAATAAGTTATTTGAAACAAACTATATAAAAAATTAAAATTATAAATAAAAATATGTTACAAGAACTATTTTTTATAGAAAAGTAAGCTATTAGTAGAGAAGCTATGATAACTTAATGCGTACCCTGGTGTCCTATTATGACCAAAATATGTCAATCATACAAAATATTTAAATTTAATCAATTCGCTATTCCATGTAACCTCCTTGTTTTAGTTAGGCTGATAATTGTTGTTTTTCATGAGTTGCATGAGTGCTTTTAAATCCTTGTGAGTTGAACCAACATATTATGTGTTATTTTAGCACAAGCCTTAAGTTTATTCATTTTCTCTTCTAATTTTTTAGAAACTTTGAACCAGTATAATGTCGTTCAATTTTTTTTCTCTGTTATTAAGTTGTTGATAGTCCTTTCTTAAATTTATTTTTTCATTCAAGGGCATTTTTAACTTTTTTTGTGCCTTGAAACTCTGATCTGATACCCAGATAGGGTATGCTGCTACTCAACTAGATTATGACGATCCTACAAATCTATAAAATATAAATTGTTTATTCTGGAAACTCGAATATTTTTTTTATAACGATGTCTACTTTCTGCGCCCAATTTGTACTGTTTTCTCTCTTATATACAAAATTAAAGCGATTTTTCTCTTAGTCATAGCATTACTTCTGAAAGGATAGACCAATTTTGTTAATTCTTTTTTGTTATGTTTTTATTTTTATTTTAAGCTAATTATTTATTCTGAATTTGAGTACATTTGTTTTGAGGTACAGGAATAACATCTTTACATTGTCATACATGCTACATTTATAGTAAAAAAAAATTAAAATTTGAATTCGTAGCATTCTCGTTATATCGAGGTTTAGAAATACTATCATTATAACATCACTGAAGTACGTCATATAAAAATTAAAATTCATAATCCTATCAAATCACAATGGCATTTTGAATATTTATAGCTTATTGACATTTTTTATTCATGAAGTGTTATTAGAATTAACTGGATTCTAATTAAACCCTGTCCTGATAGTGCACCGTGGCGCTGTAGACTGCGTAATTTACATTAATCCAATAATTGCATGGAGGTTTCCTAGTTAGAAATTCAAATGAGATGATGTACTGGGGGGAGTCTTTAGGGAGGCGTGCGAGACGCGGAGAAACGGTGCGGCTAACACGCGGCGATTATCTGATCTACACGCCGTTAATGCTATTTTCATTTGTTTTTTTTTATTTTTGCCTTAGGCTATGAACTTGAACTTCAATGTGGCAGAACCTAATATATCCAGCGTATTATAAAACCAAAAAAGGTAATTTTTAAAAACGTATATGCAATAATAATGATTTCTTTAGTTCTTGGCGTAAACATTTACAATTAGTCGTTAAATTAATTTGTCTTGAATCACTAGATTTTGTAACAATTTAAATAAAATATGCAAATAGCCTTTTAAGTCAATGATCAGCTATGTCAGTCCTCAGGGTCTTAGGTAAAGGCGTGATATCCTAAGTTCATCAAGTGAGATTCGGGGGTATAGAAAAAAATCTTGATACACTAATTTCTTTATGAACACATAACTTGTGCACTATGACTCAATAAAATTTTCCTGTTTTAAATTTAAAATAAGTTGAATTCATATTTAAAACACATCTTTTGAATATTGCAATCATTGCAATAACAGGTACGTGCTATTTTGAATAATGGTAATAAAAATTATCAACAATTCATATAATCAAAAACCTATTGGGTTATTCGGAACCTTGATAAAATAGTAAATGAAGCGATTGAATTTGTACAAATCATTTAATCTATGGCATCTACGTCTACTTCTGTAACAAATAACAATACAGTAAATACAGTAGTGATTGACCGGCTAACCAAAACGCAAGGAGCAGGGTGGAATGAGAGGCCGGCGACGCCTTAGTAATTTCCGAAATCGCTTGTCGACGATCAGAATAGTGCTGTGCTGATTGCAATTCAAATAATTAGATTTGTAACATTTAATTGAAATAAACCGCTTGTATCGTTCCATTTAATGTACTGACTCAATTTACTGGGAGATAATTATTTCTAATTTTACACAAGAGATGGAAATACGAATCTTACTCGAATAACTATATTTTGTTGATTAAATTAATAAACGTGTTTGTATGAAAAGAGTGATGAAAGTAGAGGAAGCATAACATACGTGGAACATACGTGTGCGTGTGTGTGTCTGTGTGTGTGTATGTGTGTGTGTGTGTGTGTGTGTGTGTATAAAACGATGTCCCACAATGTTCAGTACCTTCAGAACCAAATAGCCGATTTGTAGTTTTTATAGTAAGTACTGAGGCAAGATTTTTTAGTGTAACGTAGTTTATGGGAGAAGGAAATAACTGTAATAAACAAAATAAAATCAATATATGCTTAGAATAAAAACTAGTGACATCATAAAGGTGAAAATGGTGAATTTAATACGTAATGGTACAAATGTAATTAAAATTATTTTTTTAAGTGTCGTCAGAAAAATGTTATACTTAGGTAATTATTAATATGTAAGAGGGAAAATAGTATTTGTAAGTAAAAAGATTATTTATTCTGTATTTGTATACATATCTGTATTATATTTAATTACAGATAATGATCAACATAAAATCATAGCAAGAAATAAACGCACCTTGAAGCTTTCAAGCACAGCAGGTGTTTTACTACTTATTATGTGCCATTGGTTTCATTGTTTTATACTTAAATTATTTTCGGCCAGCAAGAAAAGTATTTCTTTTAATAGTAATTTAGTTAAATCATTCTAATAATTTAGTTAAATGAAAACTAAATTGCTTCCAAAATATCACAGAGAATTTCCACAATATCATTACTGAAATAACAAATTTATAGTCACATTTGCCGTCAAATAATTAAGTTTATATTATCTTGTTTATTTAGTAAATTAATAGTATCCTAGATACCCGCGTCGACACTAGGCCAATCAGAAATATAATTAGATTGAGGCCGCCCGCCTAATTGTGATAGTCTGAGACTCAAGTTGCTAGCCCCTGGATACGAATCGTATAGGGAATAACGTAATAAATATGTCTTGTTGATTAAACTAACATTACCCAAAAAAACAAGAAAATATTTTTGACAACCCTAATTTTAATAGAACAAAACAAGAATGAAAATACAAAGATTGAAATAAGATTACCTAATAATAAAAAAAACGTCACCTATGAACACCGAAGGTTACGAAGTAGTGAATTAAGTTGCTCCTGATGATAAGAAAAAACGTCACTTAAGAATACAGAAGGTTAGGAAGTAGTGAATTAAGTTGTATGAAAGTTAAACATTCATAAAGTTATAGATGTTGAAGACAAAAAAATTACAGATGATGATTTGAAGGGTAAGATCAAATTGCATCCATCGAATATACACCTGCCTTGGTTAATTACATAAAACATGTCTCGTGTATTATAAAAGTCCTGTAATGTATTTTGGCTCCTGGCGACATGTACAAATGGCAATTTTAAAATTATATTCGTTAGGAAAAGAAGAAGAACTTATATTACAAATCGGATATGTCACAACTTTCGGAAATTACTTTGGTTTTATCCATGCTCTTAAATCTTTGTTAAACTGTTATTTGAGATAGAACATTCTTTTGTTAATAAAGTTCAAAGATTTGTAAATAAAAACAATAATTCAAGTCAAAACTGCTTTTGAATTTTATGAAACAAAATTCTGTTTAAATCATGTCAGGAACACAATTTATCTAAAAACAATTGAAATTTTCTTTAAACTGGAAAAAAATACAAAAAAGTGATACAGAAATTCTGATAAAGTCTTTTTTAATCTCCATCAGCATGTATACTTATCATCTTTGATAAGAACCAATAGCATTTCTTTCCTCTAATCACCCCATGAATCCAGAAACCTCCGGACAGTCCGTCATAATTTTCAACTTTGAAAAGTAATACCATCAACTCGGTGTTAACTTAATTCGAGTCACTTTAACAAGTCCAATTAAAGGAATTTGTGTTTCTCTTATCTTCAATATAACATTGAGCATAATTTCAAATTATATTTCAAACTTTCCGATAATTAAGGGTGGCTGGGAGCGGGTTGGGAGGGTTGCGGGGGGTACTCGCTTATTTCATTAGTTACATAAATTCTCCTATTGAAGATGGCTGGCAGAAAGGGGACGGTTTACCCTTATTACGAGAGTCTCCTTATCAATACAATTATTAATATAATAATATTATTATTGTAATAATTTCAGAGCAAGTGGAGAGGAGTCGTAGCTTAACTTTGCCAGCAATAAAGGGTGGTAAGAGATAATGGAATGGAAAACAGTTTGAAGTTTTATTGGAAAATTGGTGCCGACTAATTGGTAGTATTATTGATCTCGTACAATTTAAGAAGCGACGAAGCCAGATGCCTTTTTAAATGATTTATTTTCTAAACTACTTTTACAAATGTTTATTTTTAATTACAGACTTTTTTTACAATTATAATTTATTGACTTATATTGAAGCTATATAAATATGACACCTGTCTCCGTGTTTCTTCTATCTTGATTTTATTGATATTCTATATTGAAAACATGTATCGACAGAGAAGGAGGAAATTTTGTCAAAATACGGATGTGTTGAACCTTTTACGCTCTTATAGTAACTATAATTTACATTACCGGACTAAGCCTATAAAAAACCTGCAGATATTTCCAATTCATTTAAGTAATTTAATTTCTTTCTGCTTTAGAAAGATTTAAAACACCTATTTATTGTAAATAAAGCACGCATGCTTATACTTTGCACATGCGGTTTGCTAACAATAAACATGTTAGATCTTTCTGAAGAAGAAAGAAATGGAATTAGTTAAACATTCTTTTAAATACTTTTTTCTACAACTACGTCTGTGCTTGTAATAGTTGTGTCCCTGGTTAGTACGTAATGTAGGTGGTAAACTTAAGTAAGAGTTTAGCACATGTATATTAACATCTTTGGCGTCTGTAAAGCATGATTAATAGAATAAAATCCGTTTTGTTTGCTTAAAAACCGCTATGTGTGGATGGGCTTATGTAATATGTAGTTGGCCTTAGGCCATGAACTTGAACTTCAATGTGGCAAAATGTAATGTGTGCACATTATTTAATTAAAGAAAGTAATTTATGTGTGTTTGCAATAATAACGATTCCTTTAGTTCTTGGCGTAAGCATTTTCCGTAAGTCGTTAAATTAATTTGTTTTGAGTCACATAAAATCCGTCTTGTTTGCTTAAAAACCGCTATGTGTGGATGAGCTTATGTAATATGTATCGAGTGATAAAATTTACGTTACTGTTAGCAGATTTGCGGATGCACCAACGAAGCGTGTTAGAAAGCTGCTTGATAGACTGGCCGATAGAGACAATGTGCTAACTCAGTCTGTTCCTCGCACGCTTACATTTTGTCGAGTGGGGTTTTCTATACAAATAATGCTAGAGTTAAATATTTCTCTTTCAATTTAATTGAAGAGCAAACCTATTTCAAACTTGTCTTGATTTTTAGTAAATAGGATGCTTTGATTGCCAATCAATGATAGACTTTGCACAATATTTTTTTAATATCCTCTGTATTTAAGGCTAAATTAAATTTGTGCAATCCTAAACTGATACAGATAAGAATCGAAGGTATTTTCTTAAAGGTGCTTCATTTTTATAGCTTTTGAAACAGGTATTTAAATCTAGCCTTGTTGATATCTATCGTATCTAGTTGAGATAGATTTTTTATAGGTATGTATTCGTAAAATAAACGATACTTAGATATTAACCATAAAACAAAAATGTGAAATATAGTAAATAAATTTTACTACCATTTCACCATTTGTCCTCCAATAACAATGCACAACTTTGATATATTAATGAATGATTTTTTTTACTTCCTATTTTTATTTAATAAAATGACTTATGTCCAAGGATATGTGGTTTTGAAAGGAAAGAGTTCAATTTCAATCATAATATTACATTGACTTGTTTGATTATTCCTATCTACAGTAATTTTGATATATTGCTGAAACCATCCTATTTTTTATTATATTGGAAAGCAAACTAGCAGCCGAATTTCCTCATGGAAAGAAATTCACGCCGTCTAGATGTAGCAAAGGTAGTAATAGTGCGTTGCCAACCTAAGGTCAGGATAATAGGCTTCGAGTAAAAGTAAGTTTACCGGCTACCTTATCCTTCGGAACGGAACACGTCAAACACAAGCATTGACATTATGGCGGCAGGAATAGGTAAGGCGGTGATACCAATCCGGATTAGTCGCTGCGAAACTCTGCCACCTATGTTTTTAAAATGTAAAATTTTAATACATTATTAAATTATAATATATTAAAATCGGCTCTGTGATAGCGGTCCAGCGTCAGACTTGACTTCTTGAGGTCCCGGATTCGATCCGCGGGTAGGGCAATAAAAAAATAGAAATTGTGCGTTCTCAATTATCTAACAAAACAGCGTATTTTTAACAGTACAAGTGTTTCTTTTTTTAAATTATTTACAAAGTAATAAATTATAAGTAATAAGTAAAACAGTACAAGTGTTCCTTTCTTTAAAAATATGAATATTTGGAAATTTTACCAAGTGCCGACGATGAAAAATATCAAAACTTAGCGTCTTCGGCTAATCCCGGGTGCCCTGGTTGTGCCTCTGCCTACCTCTTCGGGGATGTGAGCGTGAAGATACTTTAAATTATAATAACTAAGATGAAAAATACGTTCACGAAATATGAAACATGTAAGCCCGTAAATAGAAATTGAAACTAGGTTAAGGATAATCCGGACCCCGGGGTACCATAAGTATACCATAATTCCTAAGGGCCACGTCTCATTATAACACTAATACAAGTCTCATCCCGAAGTTACGGTGAATACATTAAAGGGTTCAATCCTTACTGATGAGACATCGGTCGGGGGAGCCTCCCACAGGGTGGTGGCCCCGGGCACTGGCCTAGCTAGGGGGAAATAAGGCATTATAGGAGATAGCGTTCATTTACATTCTCCTATAACTCCAAGTAGTGTCCAAGCGAATATTATGGACCTATATTTATATAACCAAAACATTTCTTTAACGAACGGGGTGGAATAATCTCTACGAATTAATTCAATTTCAGTTTGATTAACGAAGGCGCAAATTTCAATATGGAAAAATTGGAATCTCTAAAGGCTATTTGATTGGTATTGGAAGAAAGGGGCTAAGTGGGTGGAATTGTTTATTTATAATTAATTTTTTGGATTTTATTTGCACGTGGTTGGGAGTAATTTTATTTGAAGGCACTTATATAATTGCACTCTTTCATAGTTTTACAATAAAGAAAAGGTTAATAAGAAATTAGAATTAAATTCAAATTACACGATTGATTTAACCTGAAACTAAATAAATAAATAGTTTGCTTGTAAAGCTGGGTAAGCCTGATAGATCACATTTGACAAATGTCAATCTTTGGAAGTACATTTCAAAATAAAACATAAGTATCATTTTGACATTAGTACAATAAATATTATGTATTTTAAAATGAAGAGGTTAAAATCTACAACACTTTCTTTGAACATTGAAATTAATGTATTAATTAAAATCCATATTATTAAAAGAAGATAAAAAGAAAAAGACACAATGTCAAATTTACAGTTAATTGAATATAAGTAATAAAATATACAGTTGAATACTCCTTTTTTGGAGTCGATTAATAACAAGTTATTTTTATACTGCACTATAAAATTCGGTCCAAATTACCAAAAATACCCAGTCTGCAATATTGCTTTAAATGACCAACAATGTTTGCTAGTAACACAATCAAACAGAGGACTTTTAGTAACGTCCGTACAAAGTAAACGTACTTGGACGTCTATCAAAGGATCAAACATATGTAAACTATGAGTATCTACTTCAAACTCTTCAATAAGTCGCATAGCCTATTACATTTGTCAGATATTAAATTGCTACTGGCAATGCTATCACTGTGATCTTATGTCAGACATTGACATTTATTTTTTATTATTTATAAGTATTATGTATTTTCACATCCGTATTTATCCGTCTATGCCCGTATATATTTGTATTATTACCTAAGTGTTATTTATCTTCAAAGGGGTAGGTGCAAATACAACCAGAAAAAATTTAATAGATAATAATAATTTAATTTTAATAGATTTGAAAATAAAAACATTTAATAGTTGCACAACAAAGCTTTAGACGGAGACTGGTTTTTAGAATTATTTTAAAAAAGTTTTTCTGTTGCGCGGGCAAAGTTTTGGGAGTAGGCTAGTTTTTCAAAAAATGCAGATATAACACAGAAATGTAAAAAAAATAACGCTCAGCTAAACCGTCTTGAAAGAACAAATCTCCAGCATCTCAGCTTTCAAAAAACATCCGCATCGAAATCGATCAGTCTGTTCTAAAGTTATCCGTTATCTGTGCCCCGTGAATCAGAATCAGAATAATCTTTATTCACATGAACCATACAAGTGGTATTTGTGCGCGTCGACATTTTTTAAACTACCACCGGACAAAGAGATACATACATGGAGACGTTAATCTTTTTCATTTGGGTACAAATAACCTGATATCTACCTAAATTTTATTTAATAAAGCGGCAACCCTAAGACGTTCCATTTCATAAATATACCGAAATTTTGGCCGGACAAGCACAATCTTGCAGCTAAATAATAAGACAAGGCGGGGTACGCACGAACGGAAATATACGAGGCTAGTATCAGAGAGTGGCATGCACAGGACGTGCCTCTGTTGAGAAACTAGGGTTGATTGCTACCGTGTACACACGCTTTATCTCAAGATAACATCCTTAAGGTAATTTTCTTGAAATTTCAAGTAATATTGCGTTCAAAATGGATGGTGGAATTTCGATTTTGTTAGATATGGAAGGTGTAGATATTTTTAGGGGTTTTATGAAGACTGAGTAAATGTTATACTTAAAATAAGATAGACTCTATATGCCTTTATCACTGTTGTCGAAATAATTATAACGTTTAATTTGATGGTAATGATGAATAACATTTTGTGATCATTTTAAATATTTTAACTATAACATAAATGTTTTTGTTAAAATGGCACATACGAGATTAATTTCTGAAATGAAATATTATTTATAACTAGCAGTGTTTCCCAGCTTTGCACGGGTGGACAAACTACTATGTTATGATACATACAATACAAACGTTCGCCTGGAATCACACTATCTATTACAAAACTGCATCCGTTGTATAGTTTTAAAGATCTAAGCATACATACGAAGAGGCAATGGAAATCGACTATCTATAGAAGAATCTTCTCATCTCATTTTAATTTGATATATTAAATTATATATTGTAACAAAACATTAAAATATGTAGTTAAATATTTTTTTCTATTGTAAATAATTTTCCGTTTCTGTTTAAACAGCTCGAGGTAGTTCTAAAAAGAAATCTTATTACTTAAATATTTATTTATTATAGGCGTTGCCTTGGGCTTTTTTAAAAGCTAAGTTGCATTTATTTATTATATAATTAAAAACTTAATATTATTTTCTTAACATAAAATAATTAAAAGTTAAGTTATATTTATTTATTTACTATTTAATCTGTGTAGGAAATACGTGATTGATATAATAAAGTTTGATTAATGTAAGACGAAACACATTTTCACTATATTTATTATCTACATAGTCTACAGAAAAAAATATATTAATACAAATATCTTTTTCATAGTACATATTTTGATCTAAATGTTAACAATTTACTGACTTATTTTAACATTTATTTATTAACATTATTATCAATTTGTTAAATATATACTTACTTTGGTTAATATATATATATATATATACCTATCACATTGTGGGACTTAGTATCTTCGGCTAGTCGTGGGTGCCCTGGTTGCGCCTCTGCCTACCCCTTCGGGGAAATGGGCGTGATGATATATATATATATATATAATATATATAATAATATATATAAGTTTTACTGTAATTTGTAATTAGTGATGAAAGTTAACATTTTAACTGATTTTTTTACATTTATTTGTTATTTTATTTAAACTAGTTGGTAACTTATAGATGCACACTATAGCTTAGTTTGTCTATTTACTCGACGTCTAACAAGTTTTAATAATTTTATTTCATTGTAACAGATAAAACGTTGTATGAACTATAAATCAAACTCCTACCCCAGGACCAGCAAATTATATTTTGAAATTGAGAGTTATACTGTAATTATAAACTTTTATCATAAAAATTATAATGAAGACTGATAAAAAGCTAATGACTAATAATTATAAACATTGATAGGTAGATAATCAATCATCTTTTATAAAGCAAATATGTTGTTACTTGAAAGTTTAAGATTTCGTGAAAATTGTAAATTTACTTAATCTATCAAAGGATTCTATTAAACGCCGAAAACTGAAAACATATACTTAATTGAAAATTGCCACAGGTGGTAGAATTCTGTGCAGTTTGCCCGGGTAGGAATCCTTTTCTATTCCTGCCGCTCTCTGTCAAGGTCCTGGTTCGGAGAGTAGGGTAACGACAGCTAGTAGACTTGCACAATAAGCCTTACACGCCAGCGACGTCTATAGACGCCAAAAATTTACTAATCAGTCTCTTGTTAAGCGTCTAGCCTACCCTTAAAATCAGAACACAATATTGGTCGTATTTCCATAATTACTCAGTCATGTACCAGCCCCGAGGGTAGGGTAACAGTAGACAGCAGACAATCAGCCTTTTTTATGGTATTGGAAGGCAAACAAGCAGGCGAATTACCTGATGGTAAAAACATCACGCCGCCTAGAGACACCAAAGGTGGTAGGTGTGTTGCCAACCTAAGGCCGGGATGTTAGGCCTCGAGCAAAAGTAAGTAGCCGCTAATTAGGCTTCTACAATACCCTTAAAATCAAAGCACAATATTGGTATTTTAAGATTATTTTATTAAGTATACTGTCTAACTTTATATACGAGTATGGTTTATATAAGATTACTTTAGGTACCATTGTGTTAGCAAAATGGAACATTGCCAAATTGCTACAATGTTATTCTTTAGCTGACTTTGTTAGTTAACTTCATTATTATTTCACTAGATACATTAAAATTTTGCTTTAAACATATAATTTTATATCAATAAAATTGATGGACAAATTAATAATTGTAATTTTATTAATAATTATTACACTACTCTAACTGGTTGTATTCTGTAACGATAGAATGATTTGTACGGTGGTTTAAAATCCCAACCCCCCTACTCCACTATAACGTCAATGCTCGTTGTTGTTGAGTTTCAGTTTGGGAAAAGCTGACTTAAATGTATGTAGTCAAAGCTATAAGTATAAGAAGTAAATCTATATATAAATATAAATGAATCCCCATTTAGCGTGATTATCGCATCATGCCTGAATGTGTAGTCCAATTTTGCTTACTCTTTTTTCGTTGGTTGTGTTGCTTAGTAGCAGGAGAAGGTGGAACCTTTTTTATGAATGTAAAAAGAAAAATCAAAAACGTTGTGGGGCAAATAGGAAAAACAGCACTTTAATTTTTCCATTCAAACTGTCAGTAGCTGTTAATATCAAGTGAAATAAAGTTCGTTGTCAAGTATACGAAGTACGCATGTCGACTTGTAATAAAATAAAGATATATGGTAAAGTCGAAACTCTTTCTTAAAAAGACTTCCTAATTTATTTATTTTTTGAAATAGTGCTTTAGGAAGTGAATTTTTATTTTTTACAATTCCAAAAATGTAAGAAGAGTCCATGTTATATAGTAGTTTTGTCCTTGAGCTACAACTTGTAGCTTGAGAACGCAATTGTAATTTTTCTGAAATACTGATTTGGGAAGCAAATGTTATTTTTTTGCAGTTCGAATGGTGAAAGTAGCATCCTTATTACAAAGTACTTTTCTCCCTAATAATAATAACCACCTAACATGGTTTTCAACGATGTGGGCAGATTTAGATATTGTAGTATACAAACTACAAAACCAGTATTAACAAACTTGGCAACCCTATACCAAAATACATAAAATCAAGACACATATACTTTAACACATGCGAAGCCTTACCACAGATACAAAGGATAGGCTTTATTCTCGTTGTAGAGATGCACTATCCTAATTATTGAGAGACCAGAAGCAAGACTCGGAAACCTATTGTTTGGGAAAGGTAATATTATTACTGGAATACTCCGGCTATTCTGAGACTCGGCTTAACATTCTAGATTTAGTAATGGGAGAGAAAGGCGAAAGTACATTCGCGTACAGTACTACTATTTAAATTATGCGCTTCGGCTTAACACTTTTTACTTTTTTTATTTTAAATTTAGTAATGGGAGAGAAAGGCGAAAGTACATTCGCGTACAGTACTACTATTTAAATTATGCGCTTCGGCTTAACACTTTTTACTTTTTTTTATTTTAAATTTAGTAATGGGAGAAAAAGGCGAAAGTACATTCGCGTACAGTACTACTATTTAAATTATGCGCTTCGGCTTAACACTTTTTACTTTTTTTTAATTCTAGATTTAGTAATGGGAGAGAAAAGCGAAAGAACATTCGCGTACAGTACTATTTAAATTATGCGCTTCGGCTTTACAATTTTTACACTTTATACTTTTATTTTTAAATTGGCTGACCTAATCTAAATTTGAGCGAAATGACTAATTATGTAAAAACAGCTCTATATTGATATATTTAAAATACATTCGGGTTTCCGAAGCTTGACAAATATAACTGAAGTGCATAATTTAAATAGTTGTACTGTACACGTACCTACTGTTTATTAATATAATTTTTCATCTTACTTGTACTACTTCGTGGGTTAGGTATATATTTTTTTACTTTGCATATAATATCTTGACTCTCAAATGACCCGATGGTAGCTCACCTAGCTTTTTATACAGCTTTTTTTTCTTTTTATATATATTATACATATTACGATTGAAATTGAAAAAAATGCAACAGACGGAAACTTTTGGAACATTTTTGTTCATTAAGTCAATTAACGATTTTAAATTGTAAAAAAACTAGTTATTTACTCATTGGATGGTTTTTAAACAATTATGATCACTGAAGTACAATAAATAATCCTAATAAAATTGAAATTATAAAAAAACACTGATTGAAACACTAATTTTGCTTATAATGTAAATGGTAAATGTTTCTAATCGTCGAAAGAGTGTAATAAACGTTAAGGTTTGGAATGCGTTTGGTATTCGAAACTATTTTTATCAATTGTGATACCTGTTAGCATAATTAAATGAGAATAAAACAATATTTCAATGTTATTTAGATTTAATTAAATAATATTAATGAGTTTATGGAAAGACAAATATTTTCACGCTTTTAGCGTGATTCATTTTATTGCTTCTACGCACGCATATCTTTGGATAATGCTGCAGCTTTATATTACGTAGGTACAGATGATAAAGTTTGATTTGTTTGAAAGAAAGTATAAAATGAGAAAATGTTTGGTTATGTGGAAAGAATGGTAGTTAGAATACTGATAAAACAAAAAAAATGGGATTATAGAGGGTTTCAGATACTTAGGTTATCTTTTGTCTTAGGATAACGTCAAACGGATAGTAACCGTCAAAATTAAAAACCTATCTAAAATAAGAGATTGTGATAGTTTAAATCATAATCGCTGTTATTTTTAAATTAATATAAAAATATCACAACAAAATTCGAGACGACCTATCTTTATCTGTTGATAGGTTATTGATATTGGCCGTAAATAGCTCAGGTAATTATCCGAAGCCAACGTCAAGAGTCTCCGTTAACGGCGTGTAGTTTTGAAAATAGAAGAAATTTAAAAATTTTACGTAAGTCTTTGTCCAATCAATTTGACAGACATGTCTCTATATCGCTGTCTTTTAATGTTACTTGACTTTAAGTTTACATTTGCATTGTTAATAATTATCATGCTTGTAATATCGTTTTTAGCGCAATTGTTTGTATATCATAGCAAAAAAGCATCTTCATATACATCCATATCCCCGAAGAGCTAGGCAGAGGCATAACCAGGGCACCCATGACTAGCCGAAGACGCTAAGTCCCACAATGTGATAGGTGGCAAGCTTATCACCAACCGGGCACATTTCCAATCCCGAGTGACTTTTTTTATTAGAAAATTGGAAATCCCAATTTTCTTTTTGTTGCCCGACCCGGGATTCGAACTCGGGACCTCATCCAGTCAAGTCCAATAACTGAACCGTTAGACCACAGAGGTGACCTTAGTATATCATAGATAATTATAATTTTGTAAAAATGACTGTATTAATGACGTTCTGTGAGAGTTTAATGTTATTACTTATTGAATAAAAATATCTGACTATTGACTATGTGTATGACTTATTACATGTAACTCAAAAACTATTAGTTGGATCTTGATAAAAGTAATAAAAGACCACCTTGTAATCAGAGCCTATCTTTCAAAAAATGAATCATCAAAATTGGTTGGCTATTTCCTGAATAATCGTGTAACAGTCATACATAAAAAATATATAGTCAAATTTAGAACCTTTTTCTTTTTTTTTCAAATTTTCAAGTTTTACAGGTGTAATTACACAGGAAATTACTCATAATCGTATATTTTACAACATGAATTAAGTGAAAGTTATTTGTGTTCAAGATTTTGTTCTGTTGTCATTTAATACATGCATAAGAAACTAAAACATTTGCATACCACAATGTAATAGAATATATATTTACGATTATTTTTCTGTGGCAACTTCAAACACATATATTCTGCAATTTAATTTGACATTCATTAATTATCTTAACTAAATTAAGTCTTTTGAATAAATAATAAGAAACTGAACGATGTTATTTCTGAATGTATGAGTTCGAAACCTTTATTTATTTCAAAAATTTACACCTGTTGTGGCGTCCATTATTCAAATGTGGTATTTTAGTAAATTTAACTCCCCCCCGTTCCTCACTTAGGCTGTAATTAAATAAACGGAACTTTTTCGTCCCGAAATCTTTTTTTTTAATTAATGTTGATTGTAACTTTGTAACAGTGCTTTTGTCTATTCTGAGCATATTTGAATTTTATCTACAACTACCTATTGCCCGCGTGGTTCATTGTCCCAATGGAACATTTTTCGGGATAAAAACTATCCTATGTGTTAATCCAAGTTACCCTCAATGTGTGTGCCAAATTTCATGAAAATCGGTTAAGTATTTTTTGCGTGAAGGAACAACAAACAAAAAAACATACAAACTTTCGTATTTATAATATTAAAGGGATAGGATTATTTAAAATCGCTGAAAAATTAAAATAGTTTACAAAATACACTTGTGTATGGGCCATGATTCGGCAAAGACTTAATTAAATGCTATTTTTTCGTAATTTTAGTCTATTTCTTATGGAAATATCTTATGGGGAAAGGCTTTGGCAAGCTAAGGGATAGGGAAAAAAATGATTTATCCCCAATCTTAAATACCTCACATACTGTATGGAGGTGTCTCTACCAGGTGATCCTGCATCCTGTTTGGCAAGTTATATAAAAAATTTAATAAACATATTTTTAACATATACACTAATTAATGTCTGTTTCCCTAAGTAGGTATTTGTATCACATGTAAACGGATGAAACAATTTCACTAAACCAACAAAGATTGTGTCCAAAATTTTGTGAATTGAACATACAATTTGAAAATTAAAAAAAAATAACAATTCAGTTTTCATCAGAGGGTGGCCTTAAGAGTTTCCGAAGCCGGTATGTTTGTATGAAAAAAGCAATGAATGCGAGAAGCATGGCAGGCTAATCGACATTTGGCACTCATTAGTCACTGCGTACCCCATCAGACTTGGTGTGAAGAGATGTATGTATTTTCTAAACAATAAGGAAGTTATATAAAAAATTAATGAATCATAAATTTATTATCACAAATATTTTACCTCACTTTAAATACGAGCGATATATTGAAAGTGTACTACATCCATTGCTTTGCCACATGAATTTCCGGAACCAAGCTAACCTACAAATCCAGTATCGAACTCACAATTTAATTCTTAACAGGCAAACTAATCTCATATTCTCGAGAAACCCGTATACCTCGTATTTTATAATTCCTCCAAATTTGCCGCCAAAACGGCCATGTTGGTCGCCATCTTTATTAAGAACGCATGGCCTCCCGCCTCCTGGCGTTGGTCAACAGCCAGCAAGGCGTTAAAGGCATCAGCTACATCCACCCACCACTTTGGAAAGGCCTCCCAACGTTCATATAGCGACATTTTATGTTCGTGTTTACGGGAAGTTGGGGTGAAGATCACGGGTCAAGTGGGAATGGTTGATGGAGTTTGGCTCACTTGTCTAATGGCTTTGATTAAACTGCCAGTTTATTTGACGGTACGATGCGTGCGTTCAGCCACGTATAAATTTATGCTCAGACGACGTCAGCTGAGAGAATTTTAATATATTTCTTGATATATTTTAATATAAAAAATAATATTACTCGGCCACAATATGTTTTCCTACCTAGAAGAATATTTACTTTTATCACTAACACAATGACCAAGACTATGTATTATAGTTTTGGAACGATTTTCCTACTTATTATTTTTGTGTGACAGCTTGGAAAGTGCGTAAGTATGGGCTAAATTACGTAAGCGGGTTAACATCTGAATCCTTATTTGACAGTGGGCCTTTAATGTCTTTGATGCCCATTGTTGAAATGTATAAATGTTTTGACAGGATTTGAACCTTAACCCTTTCGTCTCAAGCCGAATGCTACATTTTGAGCTACTGAGTATTCAACTTCTGTAGCCACCGTAACTCGTGTAACAATTAGCTCATTTAATAGACTTACCCAGAACTAGGTATCTATAGGACATAACAACGTAAACGGGTAGACAGAAATTAAAAATTTCGCCTAAAAAAGTTGAATTCTTATTATCTCAAATGGTTAGCGCATTTGTCGACTTGAGGCAAAAGGGTACAGGGCCAAATCCTATATTGTAAGGAGAAATTATTACTTTTTAAAAAAAAAATTAGAAATTCATCCCAAGAACTGAGCAAATGTTAAAATTAAAGTATCTTTAAAGCTTCGGCCAAACCTACGAGACCAAAGCAAAAGCAAAGCGGCAGCGCTGCGGACACTGCCATAGCGTATTGGGGTATGGCGCTTTGCACACGGCGCGGGAACATGGCGTCAGCAATATAGGACGTAAGCGACTAGTGGTCAGACGTGTATACAGATAACTATATAATAAATATTTCGTGATATTGTAATTTCATATAATTTCAAAACTGTTGATAAATATAACATAATAAAATAACCAGATATAATGTTACATAATAAGCTTATTGGTCAAGTAAAAATTGTGCACCCCTAATTCTACTGATCATCAATTCCGATTACTGACACGGACATACATTTGTATTAAACATATACGTCTGGATGTAAATACCCTTTCCTTGATTTTTCCTATTTGATACCCTTGCCTTAAGTAGAACTATCTATAAACTAATATATTATTACTTTGTTGTAAGTTTAGTTCATTTAATTTGTTGAAAAACATTTTGTACTTATTTATAAAATATGTTAGAGATGTACCACTTCAGTGATAAAAGGTTAAAATGAGGCTTGCGGTTAGCACGCCAGTTTCGCATTGTAGTCGCTCCTGCTTCGCGTCCCGTCCGTTTGACGCTTGGTATGGCTGAAGCTTAAACCACGAAAACTATTAACGTCTAAGCAAACTAATTTCAATTAACTCAAGAAACTAGGCCATTTTCTTTCAATTACAATGTGGTAAATAATTTATTATATACACAAAGTGACCGAATTTGGCACAATAGACTTATAACAACTGTCTGTTCGCCTTGACCTTTTGTGCAGCGCCGCACTGGTGACTTGTATCGAAAATTAATGATGTAATTACTTTGTTTAAAGTGGACTTTAAATCACTTGTGACGGTCGAAATTGGGCAATACTCTGCTTAGACATTGGTCTATTCTGTTTTACATCGTTTTAACATAATTTATTGAAATTGTAATTTATAGTAAGATAACTAAACTGCAAATATCAACGATCTATTGAAAATGTGCAGGTATCGACCCATTTAACTAATCTTCATTTATTTTTGAAGTGAAACTGATTTAACGACGTATGAGAAAATTGACGTCACATTTCATACGTTCATTAACCTCTAGTTACACTCCTCAAAAAAACACTGTTTGTTATCGCTGGATTTCATACTGTTTTTTTTTTGGGATTTTTGTTTTGTCAGCCGATATATTTATATGCATGTAATGCAACTCGCGATATGTGAAGTGTTTTTAAGAGATTTTTTCTGTTACGCTACGCGAATATTTATATGCATGTAATGCAACTCGCGATATGTGAAGTGTTTTTAAGAGATTTTTTCTGTTACGCTACGCGAAAACTGATGTCATCTGAATTAAATGGACAAACCACTTGTGCAATCAAGTACGCGTTGATACTTTGTAATATTTCATCTTACTTTTTTTTATTATCCTAGAAGAATTGATCTCATTTGTTTTAAACAATCTTTTAACTTTATTTGTAAACTAATTACTGAAATCTTAATATATATCTAAACTAGCCCACCCAGCAAACTTTGTATCGCTTGACATTAGCAGCTACTACATAATATTTGATGTCCCATAGTAGCGCAGTCTGTCAGATCCAATGTAAAACATTCCAAAATCAACTACTACTGACAAGTGGACTAAATTGTGAATCTAAACTATTCTCTAATCCTTTTTTTCCCCGTGTTGGTCCTACTCTTTTGCAAAATAGATCAACTGCCTTCCTGACAGGCAGCTCCTAAAAGGCGAACATAGACTTACCATCACTAGCACCGTGACAACCTACTAGGTGGTAGAGTTTCGCAGCGACTCGCGCGGATTGGTACCACCGCCCTACTTATTCCTGCCGTCATAACGTCCAATGCTTGCCGTTGACGTGTTCCGGTAAGGTAGCCGGTAAACTTACTTTTGTTCGCGGCCTAACATACCGGCCTCAGGTTGGCAACGCAACATTACCACCTTTGATGTCTCCAGGCGGCGAGTATTTCTTACCATCAGGAAATCCGTCTGCTTGTTGGCCTGCCAATATCATAAAAAAACACACCTAAATAATTCATCAAAATCCTCCATTCGTTTAGGAGTTCAGTGACAAACACACGAACACAATAAATATATATATTAAGATGTACACAAACACGAAATTATATATTCTATCGACCGATATGAAGCCTTTAATGAGAGTCCATCGTGTATACAACTACCCAACTGCTTTAAATTATTCAGGGGAGAGTAATCTTATTAAATTTACATATTAATCAACGGATTTTAATTATCCTACCCCCTTAGCGTCTTAATTTGCCTTCGAAATGAGACTTGCTTCGATTAAAGACCTCTATAATTTTAGTTTGTTGTTTTGAAGCAATAGAAATTGTAAACTAGTCATTTCCAATGAATTATAAGTAAGGACTTACGTGAGATGATGTGGTGCTTACCTGAAAAAAAGGACAGTATTAGATAAATATGTGTTATTTAAAACCTTAATTTACCCGACACTTCGCGACAGTAGAACAGATTAAATTTCATCTTTTTTCGTTTCATGGTTAGAATTTCATGCTCCGTTATATTACGTATAATATAATTGAGGAAGAAATTCTGTAATAGCTTTTTGGAATAGAATAGACAGAAAATGATGGAAAATCGTTTTGTTTACATATACCTTACATGAGGCACTTGTGACGAGTCCATACAATAATAAAAAGTACTATCAGATCCGAACGCGGCCACACATTGAGAAGATTCGGAAAAAAAATGAATGGGCAATTCAGCTTGTCTTCTTTCATTATTTTATACAAACTTAATACGACCGCCTAGTAGACCGGGAGCTGTAGGGAGTTGAGTATGCAAAATGTGAGGACCGCATACTGTCGATTGTTTTGAATTCAGAAAAGCTTGCAGATGATAATTCCGGATGTTGCCAGGAGCCCTGTTGGTCCATTTTTTTTTACCCCACTCTCTTGGATATTGAAGTAAATAGAATGAACTAATGCTTTGAAATTATTATAATTATTGTTTTTTTAACAATATTCAATTGTTTCTTATAATTAAAGGTAATTATAGCTAGGAACTTAAAAAAATTAAAAAAAAATTTAAATAATAACAATAATTGTTGATAAAAAAATGATTTAATAAGAAAAGTCAAATTAAAACATAATTCTTTACAGGTAACATATAAAAGCTAATCTTTTTTATTTTGACAATCATTATTAATACACTTACAAAGCGAAATACAATTTAATTGCAATTTTTTACAAGAACAAGCCTTGGTTTGACAATTAGATGAACATTTACAGGGCTGAATCAACTGTTCCGGTAATGGTTGCTTCGTTAGTTGTCGTGGGTACAATTTGCCATCTTTTCTTTCATAGCCTAATAAGGTAAAATCAATAGGCTGTAGTAGAGTTTGGTTTGCATGAATCCAAATATATGTTTGTGCTGAAGATGATAGATGTAAATTTAAAGCATCTGATGTACAAATTATTCTTAATAAATTCAAGCCGAAGCCGAGATTTTGCGAAATTAATTTATGTCGAAGTTCATCAGCAGTTGCTTTTTTTTTCGCGAAAAGATGTGTGCAAATGCTTTCTAATTCAATTAGTTGTTCGACATTTAAGTATGAATTTCCTAAATGTCGCAAAGCTTTTTGAACAAAGTCCAAGGATGCAGCTTTTAAAGCGCTCTTTTTAGAACCCAATCTGCTGGTAGAATCACAACCAGTGAGAGCATGTAATGCTGGCAAAATTTCACAAATGTTTTCACCAAGAGATTGTGCAGCCAAATAACATCCTGAAATAAATCTTTTCTTATATGAACCGTCAAACCATAAGCCTAAACAGCCAAGAAGTGTTAACATATTCCAATAATAAATTCCCAAGATGAAAACATCTGTATCAGCGCTAATAATTATAATATGAGCAGCTTGAATTTTTATTGCATGGAAAATGTGACAAAACATTCTTGAATCGGCTTCTAAATGGTTCGATTTTAATTCAGGTACCTCAAAAAATAAAGAGCCTTGCAATTTGGAACAATGTGTAGGATCACAAAAATATAACTCGCAATCTTCATTTATTTGTGTGTATCTAGGAGCAGCAGTACAGAGAAATCGAACAAGCTGTAATTTATTTTCAGTACTTGAAAAGAAATTGTTACAATTACTTGGAATCTTAGTATGATCATTAGAAATTTAAAAAAAATTAATTTTTTGATTTATACTTCGCAAAGTTGACTCCATATATTTTATAGAAATGTCGTCATACCTGTCAAATACTATATCTACTCGTTTTACATTTTTCTGCAAAAATAGATCGTGGATTCTTTTGAAGAATGCCTCAGCAAAATCACCAAAAGTTCCGAAATTTTTTAATTGAATTCGATGAACAAGAGCCATACCGTCAACAATAAAATTTTTAGAATTCTCTAAATTAAAAACCTCATTCCGTGTGTTTGTACCGCATTTAAAATTATTTTCTATTTCAAGTGCGAGTTCCTACAAAAGCCTTCAGTGTCAAAAAAGTACTTGGTTTCGGTTTTCCTACCAAATCACCCGTTTGATCACAAAACAAACACGATACTTCATTAAGTTTTCGCTTTTTTACATTCGTCACTTGAAGCGACATTGTCGACGTTTTTTTAAACAAACCACTTAAATAAAAGCAAAAATAAACAATTTTACATGGACACAAAAAAAAATTAACCATTACTCATCAAAAAAATGTTTTGTACTGGCTACTACGAGCGCTATGACGCATCGGCGCATAGGCTAAGGAGAAGAGTGGGGACAAGAGAAAGGGACCAACACAGCTGCTGGCAACATGAGTTTTTTTTTATTTAGGGTCTCAGGTAAAAGAATTTGAGCATAGTTGCCGGTCCTCACATTTTGCATACTCAACTTCCTTCAGCGCCTGCACTATAGCTAGCGTACACGCCTAACTACACCGATCAACCGTGAGGCTCGGGTTCGATTCCCGACGGGGAAAGGCACTTGTGTGATGAACATTTAGATGTCTGCATTCTAGGTGTTTATTAAATTTATTCTGGTATATGTATAAGTATTTCTATGTATTAGTATCGTTGACTACCACTCACAACACAAAATAATTTGCTTACTTTGGGGCTAGATTTGATTTGTGTTGTTTATCCAGGGATATTTTTTTTTTTATTTATTTATTATATTAATCATAAAGAGTTGTGTAAATAATTCATAAACAAAAAGTAATGGAGATTATAATATTCGTGTTTTGTATAAGTATTCTGTGACTAAATCGTTGCTATTCATACACGAATAAATAAACACATTTAACACATTAAGATAAAAATAATGAAATCCTAAACAATAAAATACATATAATAATTATAATAAATTAATCGTGACATTGTTTTAAGATTTAATTATACGACATTCAATATCTATACATAGTATAAAGTAAAGTCACTTTCCGCGTCTGTCTGTATGTATGTATGCTTATATCTTTAGAACTACGCAACGGATTTTGATGCGGTTTTTTTCAATAGGTAGAGTGATTCAAGAGGAAGGTTTATATGTATAAAAACATGCTTCATATATTAGAAAACCACTGATAATTTCAAGATTTCTAATGCGAAGTCGTAAATAAACATATTTTTTTGCGCTTGCATTACAAACGCTGGCTGAACTATACGAGATAGATCAAAATAATGTACTAAGTATTATTTACCTTAAAAAGGTCTACAAAAAAGTTCGCGATTGTATATGTTTATCTCTTAAGGATAACTTACAATAACAAATTTTTATCCTTTACTTTTTACGAAAAATAATGGCTTATTTACGAAGCGATTTAAAGCAATACAGTATTAATCCTTATCTAATTAATTATCTTAAATAAGTTTAACATTTAATATAGAACATTATAGTCCTTAACAGTATGTAAATTAAACGAATAGTTTCGGAGATATTACAGGTTTAAAATATAGGGATATCGCAGTTGCGGCGGTACCGGCTGAGCGCGGTGCGTGCGCGACGAAGCACGCGTTTTTTTCATAGGATTGTGTGTGCGATCGCACGCATTTATCGGAGCTCCCTAGCTAGGAAAATAACAAACTTAATAAAAACGTCTTTTTCAGCGCGACATTTTTATCTAAATTGTATTTATGTTTGTAATTTAATAATCCACTCTAATATTATAAATGCGAAAGTAACTCTGTCTGTCTGTTACCTTTTCACGCCTAAACTACCCGACCGATTTTGCTGAAATTTGGTATGTAGATAGTTTGCATTCATGAAAAGGACATGGGCATATTATTTTTTGGAAATTCAACCCCTAAATGGGTTAAAAGGGGTGGCAAAGTATGTATGAGAAAAATATTTTTATTGCACATTTTTGCATGAAACTTTGAATTAATGCTTTTTAGTACAAATGATGAAACACGCATTTCAGGATTTTTCGAAATTCACTCCCATTGGGGGTTAAAGGGGATATCTAAGTTTTTTTTTTTTTTTAATAAATAAATATCCCAGGGCAACTCACACAAATTGAATCTGACCCCAAAGTAAGCAAATTATATTATGCTTGTGTTATGGGTGTCAGTCAACGATACTAATACATAGAAATACTTAAATAGATACCAGAATAAATTTAATAAACACCCAGACCCGGAAATGCAGACATCTAAATGTTCATCACACAAATGCCTGCCCCCGTCGGGAATCGAACCCGAGCCTCGCGGTTGTTCGATGTAGTTAGGCGAGTACGCTAGCCACTCGACCAACGATGGAAAATTTAATTTTATTGAAATATTTTGCGTGACACTGAAATAATGCTCTGCAATACAAATTTTGAGATACATATCTAAGCGTTTTTTGAAAATAAACCCCTATGAGGGTGAACGGGGGTGGCACAATTTGCGTAGGAAAAATACTTAACAGTAATTTTTACCATAAGTCCATAACAATGAACCACGTACATCAGTTTATCATTAACGAAAAACACACAAAGAAATTATGATACACATAGTAGCAAAATTGGTTAAAAATCCCTTCTTCCCTACTAATATTATAAATGCGAAAGTAACTCTGTCTATCTGTCTGTTACGCTTTCACGCTTAAACCAGTAAACCTATTTGCGTAAAGTAAAAAAACCTTTAAAAGTAAATAGTAAACTTTTATTTGTTTTTTTGTTGTTGCCCGGACCGGAAATAGAACCCAAGATCTCAAGAAGTAATTCCGAAGACGGACGGTTAGACCTCAGAGACGATATGTATATTTCTAAAATTTCGAAAAAAAATCTGTTAGAGGTTTCCATAACTTGCTATACGGTTTAATTTCACAGGATTTGCCGAAGTGCAGATAAAACTGTAAACACAATAACGTATTCCTACTATTTATCTGAGGTGAAATTAGAAAAGAGAAAGTGTATATTCAGTTTTGACGGCAAAATTGCTGAATTGATTTTAATATTTACAAAAAAATAGATGAAACTTTGGATAGCGGTATAGGCTACACTTTATCTTAAAATTTTAATGAGCAGTGTTGGAGAGCTGAATATCAAATTAGTAGACTACGCGGGCGAAGCCGCGGGTAACAGCTAGTTAATGATAAAATAAACTTAAATGATAAGTCGGCTACAGTTTTATAAATAAACAAAGACTAAAGCACGCAAATAAATTCCAGGAAGACCTGGGAGGTAATTAACAAATTAGCTATAAATAAATTAAATGATAGTTGTACTCCTCCGAAGCTAATACTTAAGTCTAAGCATATTACAGATGGTGGCGAAATATGTGAATTATTTAATAGCTTTTTCTCATCAATAGGCACAGATTTAGCCAACAAGATACCTAGTACCTACCATCAAAATACTGGTAATATCTTTATGTTCCCAAATAATTATGTTTACGAAAAATCGCTTAGCAACTTCTCACCTTGTACGTTAGAGGAAATAGGAAAAATAATTGATAACCTAGATAGTAATACAAGCACGGGTATGGATGGAATCACTACCAAAGCTATTAAATGCCTAAAAAGTATAATTCTAAAAAAATTAACAGACTGTATAAATGCTTGTTAATTTCGCGGAGTTTTTCCTGAAGCGTTAAAAATTGCGAAGGTCTCTCCTATTTACAAATCTGGAAATAGAACTGACCCTAGCAATTATAGACCTGTATCTCTCTTACCAGTCATGTCGAAGGTATTTGAACGAGTACTGTACAACCGCTTATATACATATTTAACGGAAAAAAATATATTTATTGAACAGCAGCACGGTTTTTGTCCTAAATCTAATACCCTGACTCCAGCAACAGACCTTATTACGAAAATAAAGACCCATATCGATAAAAAAAACTTTGCAGTCGGAATCTTTATTGACTTAAAAAAAGCTTTTGACACAGTTAGCCATAAAAAGCTCTTGCAAAAGTTAAATAACATAGGTGTTACAGATACAGCGTTAAAAATGTTCGAATCGTATCTCCAAAATAGGAAACAAGTTGTTAAAATGGATAACTTTGTAAGTTCCACCCGTAACATAACGTATGGTATACCCCAGGAATCAATAATCGGTCCATTGTATTTTCTACTGTACGTAAATAATATAAATAACATAGGATTGACGGGCCATCTCACGTTATACGCGGACGACACATCTTTATTAAATTTTATTTCGACAAATCAATTGAAAGTATTGTAAATGACGCTCAAAAAGACCTCGATATACTAAGCGAAAGGCTAAAAAGTAACTTATTAACAGTTAATACTACAAAAACTTCTTTCATGATTTTTGCAGCAAAGAATAAAACTATACCGGACTTTAAACCTCTTACCATAAATGGGGAAATTATAAAAAAATCACACGACGAAAAATATCTCGGCTTATGGATAGATGATAAACTCACATGGAAAACACACATTGAACATGTCCGAACAAAACTAACGTGCACATTGGGTGCGTTGCAAAAAAATCAAACTGTATTCCTAATCAAGTACATCCCATTATTTACAATTCCCTAGTTAAATCGCATTTGGAATGTCTTATACAAATATGGGGCTCCGTTGCGGCGGTATACTTAAACCCATTGCAAAGAACGCAAAACAAAATCATCAAAGTGTTGTATAATTATCCCTACCTTATTCCTACTACAAAATTATATACAAAAACTAAACTATTCAAAATTAGTCAACTGTATGTTTGTCATACATGACGTGTACTTATAAAAAAATTACTGATAACTTAATTCAATCAAATTTGACTTTGCAAGTAAAAAATCCGACCCATTTTTTGAGAAATAAATATAAAATCCAGTTACCTAAAGTGCGAACGAGTTATGGGAAAAAAACTATATTGTTTCAGGGAGTACAACTATATAATAACTTACCAAATTATATAAAGGAAATAGTTTCGATACATGGATATAAAAATGAGTTAAAAAAATACCTATTGAGTAGACTTACACTGTGATTTGAAATGTTTTTTGGAATGAATGCTCCAGAGACACCAATTTAATTTTTTATATGATATGTTTGTTTAGTATCTCATTTTAAGTGAAACTTTTTTGTTTTGTATGAGAAATAAAATCTTTAAACCTAAATAGTAAAGCCAACTTAATATTGCAGTATGTATCAAAGTGTAATCCAGGTTGAACCTTGGAGTACTTTAGTCCATGTTTATTAACAAGACTACTACCGTCATATTAATAAACGACTAAATCTACATATATAAAACAACCTCAGGTTTGTTACAACACTCATAACCCGAGATCTGGTTTACAAATTTTCATGGTTTTTGATTGGTTGGATTTGTCTCCTCCCCGAATTGCAGAATATACCTTAAAAACAATAAAAACAAAAAGATGAATCCACTATAAATAAACAAGGCGTGATAGTTAAACCGATTAAGCTGAAAATTGATGGAGAGATTAGCTTAGAACCTGGAGAATGGGGGTACATTTTATCACTAACAACAGCGAGGAAACTAGGAAAAACATTTTAATTGTTAAAGGCCGAACGAAGTTCGCCGGACAAGCTAGTTAAGTATAAAGTTAAGTCGATGTTATAGTCTATACCATAATGTAATAAAGACCATACAGGGTTACATTTAAAGAACGGGCCAAATTTTGAGGAACGGTTCAGAATCAGAATCAGAATAATCTTTATTCACATGAACCATACAAGTGGTATTTGTGCGCGTCGACATTTTTTAAACTACCACTTTCGTTCGAAATCGATAACACTTTTGATCTATGACAAAAAATAAAGATTAAAAAAGCGAATTCTAATTTTTATCCGACGCAAAATACAAAATGCATTGTTATAAAGTAAACAATAGTTAAAACTGGTGTCCTCCGGTCGCAGTCGCATTCGCAGGCTGGTGACGTCGTGACTCGTACAAAGTACGACATATCGTGACAACAAGTGAAGCATTTTTGCGGACAGTTTAAAATGAATGTTTATTAAAGTAAATATAACAATAACGCGAATATTGAAGACTTTACCCCCATGATATTAAAATCTGGTCGGTCATTTCAAAAAAATCCTGTATACCAGGTCAAGCCTTGGAATATTTTAGTCTGTGTTTATTAAGACTAATGTTAAATTTAATTAGTTTTGAACATAAGTTTTTTGTGACTATATGAATACCCACTAATAATAATGACTCATATATAAATAAATAAAACTGAGGTAATGGATTACATTGAGATAAACATGTAATACAGTTCATATTATTGTAAACTATGTGTATTAGTCAACTTTCATTTGACAAAGTAACGATAAAAAATACCGATCATTATTTTGCGACGGCATCGTTGCTATTCATACTGACAGATACATAAATAAACCATAGTTAATCAATAATCATTACACGCATTAAGATAAACTTAGTAAATTTCTTAACAGTAGGTACCTAACAGTTAACAGTTTGTTACCTTATAGAATAAATAATTAATAATGAAATTGTTTTTAGATTTTACTATGTGTTTCGACGAATTTCCTTCCACCCGTTTAGCTTGTATGGAAACAATTTGAATGGTAAAAAAAGTATTCTATATATGTCTCCAGGTTTTAAGCTTCCTCTCCTCCTTCTCCTTATCACCTTTAAACCTAAACTCAGTTCAGCATTTTTTAATATTATAAATAGTGTAACCAATACTACATAGTGTAATAAGTACTATATTATGACATAACTAACACTGTATAAGAAAAAGGTGTAAAAAGTAAAAGTTCTTAAAATAATATAATTTTTGAACATACATATGTATTTTGTGACTAAACTATTCACATTACTATTCACAATGACACATACATAAATAAAACAAAACAATACTTGCATAAATTTCAATAAATGAGAATACAATACATGTAATAATTATAATAAATGAATAATAGCCTTGTTCTCATATTTTACGACACCTTTATAATAATAATAAAACTTATACTGGGTCACTGCAGATCGGAGACCGATTGTAATAAATAACATACACGCAAATTCTTATAACCTGTGTTTAATATGGAAATAAACAAATAAGAATAAGTACAAGAGTTTAATCAGCATGGTCATTTGTTTGACGATGGACGCAACGCATTAAGTCGGTGAATACGAACTAAGAGAGGGCGGAGCGCTAAATCATAAAGTATGAGAGAAATATTATGGCTACCAGAAGCCTGGAGGCTGTCCTTCATATAATAACAATTGCTTGATGGTTGATAACTAGCTACTGTTTGTGGCTTTCCCTGCAAATTATGTCTTTACTATTTATTAAGCAGCTTCGATAAAGAAGGTTATACGACCGACTCTCAGTTTTTGTATGTTAATCGAATTTTCTGAAATTTCTGTACCGATTTTTAAAAATGTTTTTTTAATTTGAAACAGCGCACTTTCAAAAAGATTCCATTGCAAATGGGATCCTAAGGAAATGGAGGAAAATACTCAATTTGGCCACTCTCCTACCTTCCAGCAAGGAAAATGACAACTGCAAGCACTGATGCTACATTGGTAAGAATATGAAAAGCTTTGGTTTGACTCCAGGCGAAACGCTTTTAAGGACTTGATCACATATAATAATACTTTTTTATAGGAAAAAACAATCAGATTTTAAGGTAATAAGAAAAGCATGATTTTAGCAATCGATTGTTATCGCTGTCTGTATTTCCGGGTCTGGGTGTTTATTAAATTTATTTTAAAATCTATTTAAGTATTTATATGTATTAGTATCGTTGACTAACAGCCATAACACAAGCATATAATTTGCTTACTTTGGGGTTAGATTCAATTCGTGTAACTTGTCCAAGGATATTTATTATATTTGTATCTACATGCTAGATAACGAAGTCTAGAATCTGTTTTTCACATACTTTTAGCTTCAAGGGCAACATTACGATTTAGAAAAAAAATTCCTTTTCAGAGTTTCGTTGCCTTCGTTTTATAAAAAAGTTAACAAATACAAAGTTTAATGTTGACTTATAAACTTTTCTTAAAAAAAATAACGGGATAAAATTATGCACAATTATTGTATATTATAAACTATAAAACTACTATAAATATGTAAATATTATAAACAGTAAACATAGCACAAATTATATATTTGCTGACTTTTAGGTAAGAATCAATTTTTATGTCTTGCCCAGGGATATTTATTGAAAATAAAAACATGTAGCATAACAAATAGTTCATACAAAAAATAACACGTTAAAGTGTAAAAAGATAATCTTAGGCAATAAGAACTCCAAAGCATATAATATTATGCAGTCATAAATATAGCCAATTATATTTTATCTTTCGCGTTACTGTAATACTGTAATGAACCAAGTCCTTATTAAACGCATCATGCGAAGATACACTTTAAAATTAATTAACTATATTGCATAACCACATTCGTATGTTAACAAACGTTATTTTTCTTGATTGGATACTTCACTACTTGTTTTGTTCTTCTGTTTTGTGTGATTCAGGTATCAGAAAAGTAATGGACTGCAACCAAAATATCTTAACAACACTTCGCATCGATTTGTAATTAATTCAAATTTACTTGTAAAATAGATACCTACTACTAATATTATAATTTGTGGAAGTTTGTAAGAATGGATGGATGTTTGTTACTACTAAACGGACTTAGACGAAACTTTGCAGGATATAGTTTATACATCAGAATAACATATAGGCTACAATTTATGAAAAAATTACTACGCGGGCGAAGCCACGAGTGGAAGCTAATTTTTTATATGTTACTAGCCGAAACGGGGAACTTCGTATTATGTTTTTTACGACTAAACTGTTAAACAGATTTTGGTGAAATTTGATAAACATATAGATAAAGATCCGAGTTCCAAAATAAGCAATTCAAAAATTAAGCTCCAAAGAAGAATACCTAATATAAAAATTTGTATAAAAAATATTACCATTGTTACACTGACGAAGTTACTACCAAACGGCTCGTAAACAAATAAAAAAGTACACACATACATACATATATATCTTCACGCCAAGTCCCTTACGGGGTAGGCGGAGAGTATCGAGTGCCACACCTCACGATATTGACAAACCTGTCTTGCTTCCTTCAAAAAAGCAAAAATCTAATTCAACAAAAGGAGCTAGAATAATAATAATATTATTATTCACAAAATGCAACAAAATTTAAATATAAGTTATAAATAACTTAATTATGCACTTCCCATTTCTTTAAATGCTTATCAATTTTGACTAAATTAACTTATTGCAAAACCGGAGCTTCCTGTTAAAAGCATTTGGGATATCATTTTCGACATCTCATTACGCGAAGTGCGAAGCAAAAAGGAAAGTTGGTTAATTAAATAAAAATAGAATGCGACTCTGCGCATACGCACGCTATACTTTGCATATTGATTACATCTTGTATCAAACACTTGCAATCTGCATTGTACTATGACCTGTTTTAACTTCGTTTAAACACGTCTAAAACGCACTTAATTGCAAAATCCATGCAAAATTTTCAAAGTAAGCTGTGTTTAAATTTCTGTATGGATGGTTTTACATTTCCGTATCCTTGATAGAGGCAGAGGTGCAACCAGGGCACCCATGATTAACGGAAGGTTTGTCCAACAATGTGACAGAGGACAAACATATCACCAAACAGATACTTATCCAAGCGCACTCATTGTACAGCGACTCCCCCGGATTGGTACCAACGCTTTACATATTCCTGCCGCCATAACGTCAGTACTTGGCGTTGACGTGTTCCGGTTCGAATAAGGTAGCCGGTATACTAACTTTTGTCCAGGCCAAACATCGAGGTCTCAGTTTGGCAACACATCATTACCACCTTTGACGACGTTAATTTCTTACCATCTGAAAATCTGTCTGCTTGTTTGCCTTCCAATATCATAAAAAAAACTTGACAAACACATGATTTCCTAATGGCAAGAGACATTCGTGATCTATAGGTAGACATCACGGATGTTATATATGCGTTGCTATTCTATAGCCAAGATGTCAGATTTACAGCGCAAGTCTACCGGCTAAGCTACCCTTCAGATCTGAACATAATACTGTCATTATAGCGGCAGGAATAGGTAAAGAGGTGAATCCCCACCGGGCAAGCTACTGCGCAGTACCCTACCACCAGTGCTCTACCTAATGCTCGCCAAATCTGTGCAGCCTGGCGAGGAGACAGTTGGTCTATTCTGTACCAACCCGGACCAACACGGGGTTTAACATTTTCAATGAAAGCATTTGATTTCACCCCAGGGTTAAATGCCAGACTTCATCTGGTCGATACCCACACAGATTGTATTTATAATCTCTGCTGGTTTTCATAATATCCCCTGTACCAAAATAAGATGTTAGCATGATTAATATAGGTATCATAAGAGAAGACAGAAGCAATCTATTTCGATACCCAAGTAAGGACAGCGAAGTGGTCGCCCTAAACGAGGAAGTACGTGCAGACAGTGAACTATTTCTATATCTATTAGCCACCTAGCAATATTGCTATTACCTATACTTTATCTTACTGAATCCCGGGAAAATAAAAAAATGGTACTCAATTTTTGTATAATTATTGAGACCGAAATCAGTTTTTACTGTTGCACTTAAATTATAAGGCAACAGCTGTTGCCCGCATTGTTGCCTGCTTGGTCCCCCAGGAATATATTTTAGGGATAAAAACTATCCTGTATGCTAATCCAAGCTACCATCTATTTGTGTGCCAATTTTCATGAAAATCGGTTCAGCAGTTTTTGCGTAAAGAAGTAACCGACAAACACACATACTTTCGCGTTTACAATATTTTTAGGACAATAGTCAATTTGCGTCTAATCCAGGGCAACGCAATTTTAAAAGAAAATTTAAAGTAAAAATTTTCTATTTTTTTTTTCGTTGTTCGACTAGTGTATCGAATACCGGACCTCAAGAAATGAAGTCGGATGCCGGACCGCCCACAGAGGCGACATTTCAAGTACTACTAGCGATACTCTTACAAATAAAATAAGTCACAAAATATTTTTTTTAATGGTTTCTAAACGGTCCTTACAAAAGGAACGTTTTTAGTCATTTCAGTATAGTGCAACGCGTCAGTCCAAATATTAATAATTTGCCAAAACTAGAATGGAGAGCGATATCTCATAGCGATATACATCATTTAAACCAGCTGTTTACACGTGACTTCGTCAGGGTATAATAGTTTTGGGTAACTCATTGATTTTAATGATCCTGTCAAGCCTGGAGGGTAGGGAAGCCGGTAGACTTGCAAAATAGGCCTAACATCCAGGTTAAGGACAGCGACACACCTGTAACATCTACGGTGTTTATAGGATATGGTTATCTTTCACTATCAGGATAGCCGTAAGCTGCTTGTAAGCATAAAAGAAAATTTTTAACATGATTTCATAAAACTTTCATCCCCTATTAGTAATTTGAGAATTTATTTTTGATGAAAATAGTAGCTCATGTTTGAAATCGGATCATTAGCTACTCGTATATACTTTTCCAATTTTATCAAAATCGGTGGGACGGTTAAGCCGTGAAATTACAGCAGGCAGCAGACTTCATTATTTATCTTAATATATATAAATCTCGTGTCATAATGTTTGTCCTCAATGGACTCCTAAACCACTTAACCGATTATAATAAAATTCGCACACCATGTGCAGTTCGATCCAACTTGAGAGATAGGATAGCTTATATCTCAATTTATGGTAAAAAAATTACCATACGAGCGAAGCCGGAACGGGCAGCTAGTAATATTATAAATATCAAAGAGATAATAAGCGCCTGTGTGGTCTAGCGGTCCAGATTTTGGTTTTGACGACATGAAGTCTCGGGTTCCATCTCCGGGTCGAGCAAAAAAATGAAAATTTGGTTTTACCATTTGTCTAACAAAAAAATTGTTGCTCGGAATTGTATGCGTTCCCGATTTGCGATAGGCTTACCATCTATTACATTGTGGGATTTAATGTCTTCGGCTAGTCGTGGGCGCCCTGGTTGTGCCTCTGCCTAAGTTTTTTTTTATAACATTGGAAGGCAAACAAGCAGACGGATTTCCTGATGGTAAGAAATTTCCGCCGCCTAGAGACACCAGAGGCCGGGATGTTAGACCTCGAGCAAGAGTAAGTTAACCGGCAACCTTACCCTCCGAACCGGAACACGTCATGACGTTATGGCGGCTGGAATAGGTAAGGCGGTGGTACCAATCCGGGTGAGTCGCTGCGAAACTCTACCACCTAGTCAGATGTCACGGTGTTAGTGACGGTGAGACTATGCTCGCCCTTTACGAACTGCCTAGCAAGGAAGGCAGATGGTCTATTCTACAAAGGAGCTCGGACCAACACGGGGGAACTCTTCGGGGATATGGGCGCGAAGATACTTACTTAAAGAGATATTTGTTTAAAACTGTACCTATAATATGAGTCAATCTTTGCATAATCACCGTTAACATTAACGTTGCTTATAATAAATAACTATTATAATGTAATGGTAATTCCTTGAATTAATTCGTATCTTGTAAAGTGAACGGCTTAGTTTCCTGCTACTGAGGCAAGTGTGTGCAAATTTGTTTATTAAATATTACATAGTTTTCTTTTTAATAGCATGATTTAGTAACGTTGCAGTTTTCTTTTTTTCCATTTATCCATACTAATATTGTATGCGAAAGTCTGTCTGTCTGTCTATTGGTCTGTCTGTCAGATTGCTCTTTTACAAAAGCCGTTTAACCTACTTTAACGAAATTTGGATTTGCATATAACTAAAGTTCCGGGTCCAAACATATATATTTTTATGACATTAGAAGGCAAACAATGATTGGCACCACCGCCCTACCTCTTCCTGCCGCCATAGCGTCCAATGCTTGCCATTGATGTGTTACGGTTTGATGGGTAAGGTAGCCGGTATACTTCCTTTTGCTCGAGGCCTATATCCCGACCTCAGGTTGGAAACGCACCATTACCACCTTTGGTGTCTCTAGGCGGCGTGAATTTCTTACCATCAGGAAATTCATTTGCTTGTTTGTCTACCATTATCACAAAAAAAACCTATAACGTCTGTGATGTATGTACGCCACGATTATTACTATCAGGAGTGTCGTGTGCTTGTACATTGAGCAGAAGCTAACTATATTATGTTCTATTGAAAAAATTACCTGTCTGTTTATTATCAAACATATAATGGAGTTTCACAAAAGGCCGACGGTTAATAAAGTAGACAAAATAATGTTAAAGATAGCATCAGTATCGAGGCGTTAGCAGCTAGTATTAAATAATGTTTAATAGAAAAAATATTAGCGTTTATTTGTTACAACAATAAAACTAAATTCCACGAGATCTAGATGATAAGCAATATAAAATAATGGTAGACATTAGAGTTAAAGAGTTTATTAACGTTTTGCTTAAAAAATGTGCTCTACAAACAAACAACGGAGTTCCACTAAACGCCGACATTTAATAATGTAAAATACATAAATGTTTGATACAGCATTAGAGTTAAGGCGATGTATAACTCGAGCCGTGTATCGGGAGTAGATTGTAATAAGTCGCCCGTAATTTATGTTACACGCAATTAAAGTAAGATTGTTGCGTGGCCCAGTCGTTATAGATCAGGAGCTGTGTTGCCAGTTTGTTGCTACAATTTTGAACGACGTTAAAGGGTAATGCTAACAAAGTAATAGGTTACTATTAAATTAAGTGTGGTAATTATAAAAATTTTTGCAAATATTCTTAACTGCAGATTTTTTAATGGAAAATAAATTAAGGGCTCGATCCGTCATGATTTCATGCGATCCAATATTTTAACACTTCTCACGAGACAAGTCTTGCAACTAACAATTTCAAAAGTATAAGATTCTTCACGTCAATATCTCCGAAGAGGTAGGCAGAGGCACAACCAGGGCACCCACGACTAGCCGAAGACACCAAGTCCAACAATGTGATAAGTGGCAAGCCTATCGCCAAACCGGGTACACAGCCAATCCCGTGCAATGTTTTTGATTAGAAAATTGAAAAACCATATTTTATGAAAAAATAAGTTTTTCGAAGTATAAGTAGATCATTCAGACATATTTTTTTTTAAAAACTATATCTTTATCAACGCCTTGAAATCAGGTCTCAAGTGAGAATTAATAGTTGCCTAAACCTCACAAATCGCTAGATTTCAAATCAAAGTAATATAACACTACACAGTGTAAAGCAAAGTAGCTTTCCACTGTCTATCCTTGTGCATGCTTAGATCTTTAAAACTACACAACGGATTTTAATGCGTTTTTAAATAAAAATAGTCATTTAAGAGGAAGGTTTATTTGTATAAAAGTTTGTAAACCAGTGTGAAGCTCGGACAGGCTACTAGTTAGAAATATAAGTAATATTTTCAACATCACTTCAATCTAAACATATAAAGAATTTTAAACATTCACTTGGAACAAGTTTAATGCGTATAATGCTTACAGTAATGATAAGAGATGAGGTAACACTAAAAGCGACTATTATGTATTTTGTCTTAATTTATCTTGGAGCCTAGTACTGATTTAAATAGACCAAGTGCATGCTATCGGAATATCATCGTTACTCTGCTATTAATTAAAGCTATATTTAAACGGCAAGAATTCCAGCCCACGCTCCTTGACTATAATCGCCGATACGATTTCCTGTCACTAAATGAGATTAAATGTGGATACAGAAAACGTTTCGCAATAACATAAGAGCGTTTAATGATGTCGGTAGTCCAGTTTATAATGTCATAATTCGCGACAATGTTAAGTAAATTGGAAAGTGATTATATTGGATTAATTATGAAGATCAAGATGAAGGCTTCTGAATTTAAACTGTTTTTCTCATGTTTTTAGTAGTCAATTTGTACATGTTGTAGAGTAGAACACAATAGGTCTAACATCATGGCCACAAGAGAGCGACGCATCTATAACATCTATGGTGTCTGCAAGTCATGGTTATCAGGAGATAAGCGCGCTTGTTCGCTGTACTCTTCAGGGCCGGATTTAAACTCAATGCCGCTCCGGGGCACCGAAAACAAGTCCGCCCTATTACTAGAATTTTACTTAAGGGGGGAAGTACGTGTAGAAAAACGTTTTCATACTGATTTTTTATCATTTTTTTTATAGATATCTATTTGATTGACAGATATGAGTAGAGTGATTATCATTTTGATAATATCTTAAAAAGCACCCCACGCTTTTTTTAAATATTTTTTTTATTTACATTATTGTTAATTTATATTTACTGAATTTTTAACCGACTTCAAAAAAGGAGGAGGTTATCAATTCGTAGCGATATTTTTTTTTTATGTATGTTCAGCGATCATTTCTAAACGGCTGGACTAATTTCCAAAATTATTTTTTTATTTGAAAGAGTAAGTTTCACAGGTGGTCCCATAGGGAGG
>NJDD01001392.1:188976-200042 GCA_002245505.1 Calephelis nemesis | reverse complement strand
ATTTTTTTATTTTTAAGTGTAACAGTATTTATGGCCAGACTAAGTATATAGATAACTTATTACAGTCAAAAATATATAAGTAAAACAGTACATCCTTGCATAAATAATTACAATTGATACAACTAAACAGTTATTATAATTAATAACTATGTTAGTCTCGAGTCTCGGGTTTTCGTGGCCGTATCAGGCTCCTTAGTGATTATCCGTCGCCGCTTAATAATCGTCTTGGCGATATTTATTGCCTTCGTTGGCTAATTATCTGGGAATTTTGATACTTGAGTTATAGGTCTAGACCCGGTCTATGAAAGTATGCGGTTAGAAAGTGGCTGCGTAATAGATTACTTAATAGTTAATATCTACTGTAATTAAGATTGTTAACGTTGCTATAAATTAACTTAAATATTTACTGTTTGTTATCCAACTGCAAACGTAGGTTTATCTGGAAATAACAGTTATGTTTTGTATACGCGAACAAGCAGATGGTTATCGTGGTGGTACAAGAGAAACGCCGCATAAACACCATAGATTTTTATTTGATATTTTCCATCGTCGGCGCTTGGTAAAACTTCCGAATAAACATATTTTTAAATAAAGAAACACAAGTGTTTCAAGTACAAGTACTGTTTTACGTATCACTTATAATTTATTATTTTGTTAATAGCCTACCGGTTTCGATTATATAGCATCATCAGGGTAAAAACTTAACCTACTATTTTATTATGTTATATTTTATTATATTACGTTAGTAGTTTAAGTTTTAGGCTATAACAAAATAATTCATTATACGTGGAACTTAAAACAATAGAAGTGTTTCTTTATTTAAAAAAATATGTGCGTGTACCTACTAGCGTACACTCGTAAGAAGTGAAGAAGTGAAACTCCTTTATGACGTTATTTTTCAAAAAATAATTTACTATATGCAACTTTACAGAAATTGGTTAAATAAAGTTTATTGCCAATCCCTACTCCGCTGGAGAAAGTATACTTCGAATCACGCGTGGTAGAGTAAGAACAAAGATGGCGCGTAACGGAAAAATGTGACACGTAACGTAAAAATGTTACACAATTTTTTTTCCAACCCCGATAAAGAAGTTTCACTTCAAAAATATGGCCATAGATTTTGATGATATATCGCTATCACACCGACTATAAAGTCAGCTATCACAATATCCAGAAAATGACCGATGGTAATAGAGACGGTAAAAGCAATAACGAGCACTGATGGTATGCCAGCAAGAAACTTATCATCTTTCAGCCGCACTCTGTAGCGCTAATTAACATTTAACCTATCTTTAACTCAGTTTTGTTTAGAAAATATCGACTTAATGACTGATTAACAGACAATTGTAGTCTCTGAGTGCAGCTGTTACTGAGATTGTCTTTAAAATCTATTAGCGACGTGTGTTATCATCATCAAATATTTTTTTGTATTGTAAATAATTTAAAAACTAAAAACTTTTGATAACTTCCGACATAACATATTTATAATGTAACTAAAAACCTTTTAAATGATGCCATTTAATATATTCGTCAAACTTATAACAACCTACTTATTCCGTCAACGGTTAAAAAGAATAAAAGTAGAGAAAGAGGAAAGTAAAGAAACTCGACATCGATAAGCAAAGCTTATTTTCAAATTGTGATAATCCTATTAATATTTTAATGTGAAAGTTGGTATGTTTGTTTGTTACCTCTTCACGCAAAAACCTCTAAACCGATTTTCATGAAATTTGGCACAGGCATAGACAATTGCTTGGATTAATATGTAGGATAGTTTTTATTCCATTAACCACGCGTGCAACGCCGCGGGCAAAAGCTAGTAGAAACATAAGTAATACCAGGTGATTATTTGAATAAGTGCAAAAATCAGGTTATGGCTTAATTGATTTGTTGCTATTTTCAATTCAAATATCTTTCGTCTAATAATAAATCACTAATGCTAATTTTAAAATTTGCCGGTTCGGCAGCTGGCATTACACTTTCACCAAAATATACAAACGCCTTTGTGATTGTATGATAAACTGTATATTATACCTACTAGCCGACTTGACGAATTTATCGCTTTTAAATTAACAACTTCTAACAGGTTAATGAATTAGCGCATTGTTTTTCCCATATTCACTGCATTTTCCCAGTTTTTTCTTTATATGAAAAGTCTCCTGATTCTGCACTGACTTCTGCAACGTAAAATAGCCAAAATGTCATACCCTTTCCTTCGGGGGTTGATTTAAAAACAATGCTTTCATTTAGATTCGGATCTTTACCTATATAAATACCAAATTTCATTAAAATCGGCTCAAAAAAAATATCGTTTCAGCCGTTACCCGTAAAAGAGCAAAACGTACAGATAGATAGAGAGACATTTATGATATAAGTATGGATTGAATTGTAATGGGACAAAATCGATTATCACATAAAATGTATTCAAATGACTTTTTATATTTAAATTATCTAAGCCCTTACCATGACTTCATGGTGCTAAGACATTAGCGTCTCCATAACTTGTTTGTATGAATACTTGAAGCACTGCTTTAAGAGAACAAAAATCTAGATCCTGAGCGCTACAAATATAGATTTTTTTATGACATTGGAAGGCAAACAAGAAGACGGATTTCCTGATGGTAAGAAATTCCCGCCGCCTAGACACCAAAGCTGGTTATTGTGCGTTGCCAACCAGAGGCCGGGATGTTAGGCCTCGAGCAAAAGTAAGTTTACCGGCTACCTTGCCCTCCGAACCGGAACACGTCATGACGTTATGGCGACAGGAATAGGTTAGGCGGTGGTACCAATTCGGGTGAGTCGCTGCGAAACTCTACCACCTAGTCAGATGTCACGGTGTTAGTGACGGCAAGCCTATGCTCGCCTTTTACGAGCTGCCTGGCACAGGATGGCAGACAGGGAGGATAGATATGCAAATGGTCGAGTAAGTCTCAGTTCATATTTAATGATTGGATATTTCGTAGAAGGTCGATTCTAATATTTTTTCACAGAATTTAATTTCCGCCACTCATGTGTCACGGGCCTCAAAAACTATTGCGCGTCGCTCAGACGGTAATACAAAGCAATCTAAATTGGAAAATAGGCAACGCGCAGTGTATGCTTACCAAAAACGACCATTCTGAATGCGACGCGATTAAAAAAAGAAGTCCGATGCCGATCGCACCGCGGGGGTGTCCCCCATCCCAACGCCCCCCTTTTTCGTATTTTTTTCTTTTTTTCGGGAGGTGGGCGAAGCACGGGTGCATGCAGCCAGTGCCCACCTTTGTTTCGCATAAACAAATTAATTTCGGCCGCTGTTTTTGATGCCTAATTCGTCGAGTGATCGTGAGCCAGCGATGTAGAATAAACTGTAATTGCCGATTCGAAGACTCTAAGCAGCGATGGCGAAAACTTAGGACTTCAAGTGTCATAGGAATGTTCAACTTTTTATTACTCGTTTATATTTTCGATTTTTTTTTATAACATTGGAAGGCAAACGAGCAGACGGATTTCCTGATGGTAAGAAATTCCCGCTGCCTAGAGACACCAAAGGTGGTAATGGTGCGTTGCCAAACCGAGGCCGGGATGTTAGGCCTCAAGCAAAAGTAAGTTAACCGGCTACCTTACCCTCCGAACTGGAACACGTCATGACGTTATGGCGACAGGAATAGGTTAGGCGGTGGTACCAATTCGGGTGAGTCGCTGCGAAACTCTACCACCTAGTCAGATGTCAAGGTGTTAGTGACGGCAAGCCTATGCTCGCCTTTTACGAGCTGCCTGGCACAGGAAGGCAGATGGTCTATTCTACAAAGGAGCCCGGACCAACGCGGGGGAATTTTTCGACGAAATTTTTTAACTTTTAATCAGAACTGTATAAATATTGCTAGCTGTTGCCCGCGGCGTTTCCCGCTTATTGTCCCACGGGGTCAGTTTTTCGGGATAAAAACTATTCTTTGTGTTAATCTAAGTTACGTTAATTGTATTTATTTTATTATAATTTAGTAATTAATAAATTAATAAAACGTTAATCCAAGTTAACAAATAAATACAATACAGTAATAAAACACAATCCAAAATCGATATACACATATATATTATATTAAATTGAATTATGTATAAGTTTGAAAAATTAAATATTTCATCATATTTTATCTCATAATCTATGTGTGTGCCAAATTTCATGAAAATCTGTTTAGCAGTTTTTGAAAAAAGAAGTAACAAATTAACAAAGTAACATACAAACTTTCCCATTTGTAATATTAATAGGATTGAATTTAACGTATCTTCACGCCACTGTCTTCGAATCCAGAGCTACGATTAGGACGCACACGTTTAACTTAAGTTTTATTTTTCATTATAACAAAGATTTTGTATGCGTTATAAAATATTTTATTTCCCTCTACCACGGAAACTTTATTAAATCAATCTAATAGATGTGAATAACAGACAAACAATCTTGTAGGAGGTGGTACCTATGGGTAATGTGAATTAAAGAAATTACGTGATAAATAAAAAAAAATTCGGTCCAAAATTAAGAAATGTTATATATTTTGTTATATTTAGCATTGTAAAAAAATGCATGCATATTTCTTAAGAACAGAAATAGACTTAGCGTATTGAAATAAAGATGGAAGTTGGCACTATCAAGAGGATTTAGGGGATCATATCCGGGACCTCTTGTAGTCAAGTCCAACATGTAGTCTGATTTATTATAAGCATTAAATCTATTTAGATGCAAGACTAACCCGTTATTGAATGTCGGATAATAAATTGGCCCTTACGAAAAATATTTTTATGCTAAAGTTTGAAAACCGAAGAAGCACCTTGTAAAAAAATATGAATTAATCACAAAGTGATACTATAACTTTTAATTAAGGGTTCCTGCAAACAAAATTTCAACTTAATGAAATTTATTTTATTTTGACATTGTTAGAATTATATTTATTTTTTGACCCGTGTTAGTCCGGGCTCCTTTGCACTGTTAGAAATATATTTATTTGTTGACCCGTGTTGGTCCGGGCTCCTTTGCAGTGTTAGAATTATATTTATTTGTTGACCCGTGTTGGTCCGGGCTCCTTTGCAGTGTTAGAATTATATTTATTTGTTGACCCGTGTTGGTCCGGGCTCCTTTGCAGTGTTAGTATTATATTTATTTGTTAACCCGTGTTAGTCTGGTTACTCGGAAGTGAATCACATCCTACGGGCAGTCAACCGTACAAACATACATTCGTACTATAAATTTTAAAGAAAGAAAAAAATTCGTCCCAGTCACGATTTGAACCTGTAACCTTTCGTCTCAAGTCGAAGAATGCTCTAACCATTTGAGCTAGGATTAAAGTCCCGTGCCGAAACGTTCAATTCCTTTTTTACCCGTTAACACGGGTAGTTATCCTATTAATATTATAAATGCGAAAGCTTGTATGTATGGATGTATGGATGTTTGTTACTCTTTCACGCAAAAACTACAAAGCCGATTACGATGAAATTTGGTATGTAGGTAGCTGAAGACCTAGAATAACATATAGGCTACTTTTTATCACGGAGTTCCCGCGGGATTGGGACTTACGTGGGTGAAATCGCGGGGCGCAGCTAGTACATACATACGTACATTGCAAGCTAAATGAAAGCTTACAGAAATGATCGAGAAGTTTCAGAGACATGTTACCACAACCACTCTGACATGAGATTTTATAAGATGTACTAATTTAGGTATAATTTCAAACAGCCTATCTAAGATACTATGAAGTAACACAATTATTTTCTACCGCCATTGTCGTGTTAACGATATCTACGCGTCTGTTTAACCGATCTAATAAAACATACCTGAGATGTTATGTAACACCAATATTATATAAAGCTATAATTGCATATTGTGAATTACTTTTTATTTCAATAATCATTAATATCTTAGATATAAAATTCTCGTGTCACAATGTTCGTTCCCGTATTCCTCCGCAACTGCTTCATCGATTCTCATGAAATTTTGTGAGCATATTGAGTAGATCTGAGCATCCACCAACATCTATTTTTCAACCCCTTAGTGATAAGGGGGACTCAAACCCATTTTTTTAAGATTGCCGTAAGAGGTTATTTAAAATTTTGTAATATTATAAAAACTGGTATATGTAGGCCAAATATTAAGCCATAAGAAGTTATTCAAAACCTAGGAATATAACAAAGACCAGTAAATTTACACCATGGAATATTAAGCCGTAAGAGGTTATTCAAAATCTAGGAATAAAACAAAGACCAGTATATTCACGGTAGAATCGTTAACATCTGGTTAGGCTATGATAGTAGTTCAGTCTCATATTAATATAAAAATAAAATATGATATGACCGCAGTTGATGAAATCAGGTGATAATCAGGCACTTGGGGCACACGTCGCGCAGCCCGCTCTCATTAAGGGGGTGGGTGGCCGGACAATGCATGTTTGTACTGCTTTTTGCCCATTTTTTTCATTATTTCATTTCATTTCGCCCACCGCCCACACATCCGCGCTCGCGATTGTGAGCCTCCGCTTTTTTATAATTCGTTACCTTTTTTTATCGGCCGCTCCATTTTCAGAGGATGGGATGGGTGCAGTTGCAGACGGGCGGCGCGAACGCGTTCGAGACGCCGCTAGTTAATCCTAGTAGTATTTTTTCCAAAGATATTTGAGTGCAGATTTTTATATGACAAAAAAGATTTTCAGATGATAAGACACTTCAGTACGAAAACATTACTATTCTAATTTTATTATTTTTAGTCATTTTGTATGAAGTATTTGAAAACAAAAGTTCCGCATCAAGACCATTAAGCACTGCACTACTCGTGCTTCATTCGGTTCATCAAAATCGATCACGGAGGGTGCACTGCTTGCAGAAATGTAGCTGCAATTGAAAGAAAAGCAATATGACGAACATAAGCTAATGAGTGAAGTTCAAAAAGAAGTATTCGGACATTTATACTTCGATTTATTTTGATTATTATCGACTTTTGTCAATTTTTTTACAGTTTATTTATTAGCGTCGCAATGCACAGTCGAATATTACTTAAATAATTAGTTACTTTTTGCATCTGAACCTTCATGTTTGATTGCTTTTCACGAAAATTACAGTGGTATTTTTTTACAAATTGCAATTTTTATGGGAGAATCGGTTGTTCGATGATGAAGATAACAATTGTACATTGGGTCATATTTAAAAAAATATGAATTTGTTAGAGACCGAGACGAGAATTACAGAACAAATATTTGCAGTTAAAAAAAATCAGCAAGTTAATTAAAATATTTAGCTTAATTAACCGCCAGTCTAAGCAAACCCTACAGCTCACACGGCGTTATACAGAGTTAAGTTCAGCATTACATCGATAATAGCTTCTTTATTGTGTTCAGCGAGGTGACAACTCCGTACGCTACCTCATCTAATCGATCCAATATTTCTATTGCTTGCTGATTGCATTCTGCTCTTTGTTTTTCTTTATCATACAATTACTTATTTTGTTTTGCTTTGTTCTGATTTTAAATGAAACATTAACCGTCATATTAATAAACAAAGACAAAAGAGTAAAGTTGATATAATCTGTATCATAGTGTAATAAATTCTATAATAACAAGTTGAACTTTAAATTAATTAAGTCTATTTTTATTAAAATTAGTGGTCGCCCGTTGGTCGAAATTCGACCATAGTAAATTTTAATATCCTGTTGATAATAATGCCATCTTCATTTCTCAAGACCAACTACTTGGTTTTCAAGCTTTTTAAGGCGCCTTCTGTGATCTTTTATCGTTATTATCAATATACTTTTATGTGTGTTTAATGCACGGTAGTGTGGGTAATATTTTATTTATTGATTTGATGTACTTTATAAGTATTATTACTGAAAAATATTAGCGTTCTGCACTTCTCCTACACATAAACGTTAAATGTGCCAAATTTTATGCACCCGCGTCCACGCGATTTTAGTAAAAAGGGGTCCAAAGTTTTGGCATCACGTACTTATTGATATACAGATACTCATATATAAGACGGTATGGACGATAAGCTTTGTTTTCATTTTAAATGATAAATATTTATCATCGTATTATTAAATACGATAGTGAAAAAAGGACTAAATTTAAGTTATTGTTATAGTCTGTTAAAAGTGTAATAAAGGTTTTAATACCTGGTTCAACCACATTGTTCTGAAGTCTATATTTATTTTATAGGAATAAGACAGACAGACGGACGTACGGACTGACGGCGTTATGCTTTATTCTTATTTTAAATGATAAACGTTTACTGTCTTATTATTCACGAGTATATAATAAAAAGTAAATTCAAATCATTATTATAGTGTTTATTACCGTATAATAAAGGTTATGATACCAGGTTGAACCTTAAAGTACTTTAGGCTATATTTGTTACAATATATAAGACGGTATAGACAAACGCCGTTTTGCTGTTCTTATTTTTAATTATGAACGTTTAACCTCTTATTATTTAATACGAGTATATACTAAAGTAAGAATAAATTCAAGTTATTATTATAGTCTGTATCACAGAGTAATAAAAAATATAATATCAGGTTAAACCTTCGAGTAATTTAGTCAAAGTTTATTAGCAAGACGGCACGAGTTGACGGCGTTTTGCTTTATTTTAGTTTTAAATGATATACGTTTACTGTCTTATTATTAAACATAGACTAGAGTAAGAGTAAAGTTGATACAGCCTGTATCATCTATATACATGTAAAATAAAGTGGTGTTAGTTACACTATTCATAACTCAAGAACGGCCTTGATTCAGCCGTTCTTAAGTTCGTGTTAGGCTGAAAATTGGTGGGGACGTAGCTTAGAACCAGGAAAGGGACAAAGAATACTTTTTACTCTGTTTGATTGTTTGGAAACTGGGAAAACAACATTTTATTTTTTCCCGTACAAACTGAACGGGTGGAACGAATTCGCGGGAAAAGCTAGTAGTGTTATTAATATCAGACTGAATCTTAGAGTACTTTCTTAATAAGACGCATATAGTCATATTGCATTAGACCAATCACGGATAACGTTGTTCTTATTAATAAATTGAAAAAATACATTTTTGCATTTATGGCTTGACCCGGAAATCGAACCCTCGTGACTTCAAATCAAACAGCGAGCCACTAGACAATAGAGGCGATTCATAATCATTACGACATAATATAAAATAAAGTCACTCTCTGCTGTGTGTATTTAGGTATGTAGGCTTAGAAGTTTCAAACTGTACAACGGGTTTGATGTGGTTTTAACAGATAGGGTTTAATAGGGATATTATTTTTTTTATGTGTGTTCCTACATACATAAAAAAATGTGTGTGTACTTATGTACACGCGTTAGAAGTTATACTTCTTCGGCGTAATAAGACAAAAATCTTTTTAAAATTTTTATCTTTTGCCTTATTTTTGTAGACATTTACATTTGTAGACAAAATGACACTAACCTTAGAAATAAAGAAATATTGTGAATACAGTTGTCAGTTCTCACGCAAACATACGTAGATGTCCTTACTTTTACTTTGTTGGTACCTTTTTTTGAAAGACTGAAATGTTATCTATAGCTAACTTCATCATGTCGGTTTTTCGTGACGGTGTGCGCGCGCATCTTAAAAATTTACCCTTATCATTTTTTCCTAACGCGCCAAAAGAAGCATAACTTCAAAAATTAAGAGTCAAACGTGTAACTTCTTTTTTCGAAGTCGATTGATAAAATATTGAACACGCTGTATAATTACAAATATTTATGCTTCAATGTCTGAATTTTTGGTTTGCAATTCACAAGGCTGCGATACATTCTTCATATTCTATTGAACGGCAAACTTACAAAAGAGCTAATTATAATATCTAAATGAGATTACTTAATATTTTAATTATTGCAAAAACTGAAATTATGATTTTAGAAAGACTGCGGCTCCATTAATTTTAATAAACTGAACAAAAAACGATGGAGACTTCCTTAATCATATTTAACGGTTTGTTGGACATGGAATATATTTATAAATAAAATTATGTAGCTTTTTAATTATGTCTAGACTGTAAAGAATTAATCAGATCATTTAAATTCTCCAATGTATTTACAATTTAATAAAAAGGTTTGTCTCTACGAATATTGTAAAAGAATAAACTATATATTAGATATGAAGTATTACAAGGAACATTTTTTATCAGTTAGTAAAATAAAAGGTTTCTTAAGGTTTCAACAAAAGGATAAAAAATGTATAATTAAGGCAAGCAAAGGAACAATACCTTACTATTTTCCCATTGTAAAAAAGTGTAATGTAAATAATGTAATTAATAATTGAATAATTTGTTTTTTCTGTGTTAGAGATAATTTAGATATTAAGTTAAACAATAACATTTCTGTTACCGCGACATTGCTTCATCAAAATATAGCCGGTTTATTGAATAAATTAAATGTATTGGAACTATGTCTCCACGAACTGTCAGATAATGAAACGCCAGTCCAAATAATATGTTTATCTGAAACATTCGTCAAACGCGGAGATGAACATAACATCCGGTTAAAAGACTTTAATTTGATTTCTTCATTCTCCCGTGAAAACGAAAAAAGAGGTGGTGTTTGCATATTAGTTGAAAAATCTATTAAGAGTACATCAATTTGTATAAGTGACGATTTACTAAGAGAAAAAAGTTTTGAGTGCTGTTGCGCTAGGATACCAGATCTAAACTGCGTTGTTGTATGTGTTTATAGGACACCAAATTCGAATCCGCAAGTGTTTTTTAAAAACCTAGAATTACTTTTAAATAGGCTAAACCCCAAAATGAATAAACGAATTTTTCTGGCAGGAGACTTTAATATAGACACCTTAAAAAACAATACTGTTTCTCAAGAGTTTAAAAAGTTACTTTTAAATTACAATTTGCATCTACATATAAAAGAACCAACAAGACAGCAATCTTGCATAGATAATATAATAAGCAATGATATGAAATCTGTTGGGAAAATACACTTTAGCTGTTTATCGGACCACGATACTATTCACGATACGATTTACTAGGTGGTAGAGTTTCCCAGCGACTCGCCCGGATTGGTACCACCGCCTTACCTATTATTGGTGTCTCAAAAATAAAAA
>NJDD01001392.1:139611-182999 GCA_002245505.1 Calephelis nemesis | reverse complement strand
TCTTTATTACAATATTTATGGCAAGACTAGGTATGTTAAAGATCCATAGCTCAAAACTTTTAGATAATACAGATTTAGACAGACTAAGCACTGTACTATCTTGTGTAAGTGTCTTTATGCGTTGAAAGCATGTGATACTATAATATCTATTTAATATTTAATAACCAACAACGCCATCTACATCGTAAAATGCTTTGAATATTCATTAGTTGATAATTGGTTTTTGTTATTTTCATTTGATCGCTAATAGGACATAGCTTTATCGATTAGTACTTATAGCAATAATTTAATAGTAACTATTGTCTCTATGGTCTAGCGGTCCGGTGTTCGATTTGACTCTATGAGATCCCGGGTTTGATCCACTGGTCGTGAAACAAAAACAAAATGTGTGTATTCAAATTTCTAATTAAGCAACGATAATAAGGAGTTGATATATTATGCCCGTTTGGAGTTAGGCTTGCGACCTAACTTCTAGTAGGTTTTAGAGTATTTGACTAGCCATAGGAGCCCTGGCTTATTGCCCGACCGGGGACCGAACCAGGGACCTCTCGCAGTGCTTTAGACCACAGAGATGATAAGTCATCAAATCTTATTAAATCTTTTCTCAGAACCTAATACCCGATAATGAATAAATTTAGATTAGACCTGGCGAAAATAGAAAATGAGATTCGGTGTCACATTAAATATCATTTTTCACTTGAAATAAATATGACTGACGTAAAAGCATAATTTCGTTGGGTAATTAAAACTAAATTCGGTCGCATTAGACGTCCAGAATCACGTGCTAATTGCACAGGGCCGGCAGCAGTCGCGACGCAAGCCTGACAAACGACTTTGATCAATCACACCCGTCCTCGGCGGCCGGCCCTGGTCGCGGCTGCGACGCTGCTATTTATTTTGCCGACTGTACCTAGGAATAATGTCAATAAGTTTTTAAAAAACTTGGAACCTTAGGAACTTTTTAAAACTAAAATTACAAAAATAAGCGTAGCCATTTCATACACATATACATACATACTTTCACTAAGAGTCCCTTTCAATGTATCAGAGAGTATCGAGTGTTACTCTCTGATACATTGAAAGGTTGGATATCCCAGTCTCGAACTGGCAACGCATTACTACTACTACTAACATCTTGATAATTGAGGTAACTCCACCCGTAACGGAAATCTGTTTTGCTACATTTATTATTAAAAATATTTTAAAAGTAGCGCATAAAAAAAGACTCATTTAAAAAAAAGGTGTCTTCACGCCCATATCCCCGAAGAGCACAGGCACAACCAGGGCACCTACGATAAGCCAAAGACACTAAGTCCCACAATGTTTTAATTGTCTTGAAATTAAATTAATTAGTCGACAATCCCTTAAAAAATCTATAATATGTAATGAAACTAAGAACAATCTCGATCATGTAAGCTTTCAAACAAAAAATCTACATAAAAACCGGTCTATCCGTCTAAAAGTTATAATGCCAAAGACAGACACACAGAAACGTCAAACTTATATCACTAACTCTTTTTCTGTCTAGGGTTAAAAAGTTCTCGTTAACAAGAAATGTCCCAGTAAATTATTGGTAACCCTACAAAGAGTCGCCCTCACTTCCTGACAATAAACATCGATAAATGATTTTAAACTTTATTTTGAGGTCATTTGACTCAATTTTGCTTAACGCTAGTGATGTGCTTAGAGGTTTTGGTGTATCAATTATTTTACGAGACATCTCGACCGTGGTGCTACTGCTTTTTATGCGGAACGATACTTTTGTAGTGCCTTTTGATTGGGGCTAATTTGTGAGGAATCCTTTTAGAGGTTTTCTTTCTTCACATTAGAAGTGTGGTTACACGAGTGTTTAAACTTATTACCTTTTTATGTGATATGGAAGGGGATAAGCACACTTTTTTCCTAATAGTAAGAGGCAGTTCTGGGCCCTTGCTATGAGTTTACGGCTTGTAAAGTTAATTAAACTCGCTACCGTCTCTGTAAACTTTAAACAGCGCCTCTATTGGTAATTATGAGAAACACATTTTTAGTCCAAAAGTGTCATAGATTTCGACACGTTACTTAACGAACGTTATCTATACCAACTCATGGTAAAGGCTGTGTTTATAGACACTATAGATGTTACAGGTGTTTTGCTGTCCTGTAGCCGGGATATTAAAGTCTATCTTATTTCTCGTATCGCTACTAATGTTTGGTATGCAAAAATGTGAATGTTTGAATGTAGGTTCGACTTTAACGTCAAAACTAGTGAATATATTAACCAAATATTATAGAAAAAGAAAATTAGAGACGGAAAAAGGTTACTTCTGCTCTCTGTATTTAAATATACGTGTTACCGCTTTTGAGCAAAAAAATCTTAATGAAGTGGTTTTTTGCATTGTTGTCTATTTCTTTGTTTGTTTCCTTTTTTAATAGAAAAATATGGTTAACGTAAGCTCAAAGTCATATTTGATTGAAATAAATAAAGTAATACCAGTAATGTCTTATTTAAGGGAACGGGCGCCAATACACACAAAAAAGTAGTAAAAAATATTGAGTGCGTAGCTAACCTGAAGCTGTGATATTAAGCCACTTTCGTAAGTAACCTAGACCTATCGGAACTTCGGAAAATGATAGTGGCGTAAACTAAGATAATCGCTTTACTTAAAGGCCTTGCACCTAATCATGGTAAAACGGTAAACAGTTTTGATCACTGCATCTATGTCTATTATGTCATAGCACCTGTTCTTTAAGGGATCATATATGTTTGTATGTCTCACTGCTCTAATAAAACTTAGAAATCGTACTAATGTTAGTATCGCTACTAATGTTTGGTATGCAAAAATGTGAATGTTTGAATGTAGGTTCGACTTTAACGTCAAAACTAGTGAATATATTAACCAAATATTATAGAAAAAGAAAATTAGAGACGGAAAAAGGTTACTTCTGCTCTCTGTATTTAAATATACGTGTTACCGCTTTTGAGCAAAAAAATCTTAATGAGGTGGTTTTTTGCATTGTTGTCTATTTCTTTGTTTGTTTCCATTTTTAATAGAAAAATATGGTTAACGTAAGCTCAAAGTCATATTTGATTGAAATAAACAAAGTAATACCAGTAATATCTTATTTAAGGGAACGGGCGCCAATACACACAAAAAAGTAGTAAAAAATATTGAGTGCGTTGCTAACCTGAAGCTGTGATATTAAGCCACTTTCGTAAGTAACCTAGACCTATCGGAACTTCGGAAAATGATAGTGGCGTAAACTAAGATAATCGCTTTACTTAAAGGCCTTGCACCTAATCATGGTAAAACGGTAAACAGTTTTGATCACTGCATCTATGTCTATTATGTCATAGCACCTGTTCTTTAAGGGATCATATATGTTTGTATGTCTCACTGCTCTAATAAAACTTAGAAATCAATTCAAAGCAAGTTACATAAATAAACTTTATAATGACAAAAACAAGTAATTTTCTTCTTTCTAGTTAACAAAAAGTAATCTTCAAAATTAAACCCACAAAGTAAGCCACGAAAATATTTTTAAAGCAAAATTTAAAAACTATTTATGTGCTTTGTATCGGACATTTTAATTTATGAACGGAGATTTAAAAACCGCATTATACGACCGAAAGGACACCTTACCGTTTTCACTATAAGTTTGTGAATATACAAGGCAATTAAAATAAAAAATGGTTGCACCCTCTGCCTCCCCTTTAATTATGATTTTTTGCATTTTTTAATGACGATAAATTTTACATGTAGCGGACGATGTGCAGTATTTTAAGGTCTGATTATATGAGATAAAGGAGTTTATTTTTCTGTATGGCAATGATATTTTTATCTGGATTGAGAAGATTTAAGTATGTACATGGCGATGAATTTATATGTTGGGTACCAATACAGGAAGATTTTGGCGCCATCGAGAGAAAAGATGGCCAAGTTTTCATAATTATTGAGTTTCGTGTTTATATTGAGTGAAATTAGTCAATTTTGATTGCAATTTTGTTTAATGGAATTGCACAAATGAAATAATCATGAAGAAATTAGCGTGTCCTCGTTGGTTCCAAATCTCACTACATGAGCATGAGTAATGAGGCCAGCGCTTTTCCCAAGACCCTGACATGAATTATTGAATACTTACTTATAATTGAATCCAGATTTTGGTAAATTTGATGCAAATTTCTACTTGACTAATAGCAATATACTAACGTGAATGCTAAAACCTAAATAAAGAAGAAGAAGAACTTCTTGGAATAATATAAGTAAACTTAATATTTTTAGGTGTGAGAGTGGTATTTTTAACGATATAAAAAAGGGTGCACGTTTTTCTTCATGACTTTGTGCGTAATTAAAGTGTTTTGGTCCCAGTTTTTAGGATTTAAGTCTTTATTTTGTGGTTACTATTATGATTCTACATTATTTATCTTGTCCAATCTTCTTAGAAGAAAACATGATTATATTTTGTCTGTGTAGCAATGTAACTTTTATTCGAGTAAGATAAAGGGTTACGTATTTTGAAATTACTTTATGCGTTTAGTTCGTATTTTAGTTCTAAACTTCTTATTTGAATAAAGGACCATATTTTTTTTTGCTTTGTGGCAATGTAACTGTTTTTCGAATACATAAAAGGCTTACGTATTTTGGGATAACTGTGTGGTTTTAGTTCGTATTGGTCTCAAACTCCTTAGAAGAATGCAGGCCCACTTTATAATTTTCTGTGTAGCAATGAAACTATCATATCTTTTGTGATCCATCGCAGGTTGTCAACGCCCCCTGTAAATTGTTATACTCTGTGGCATTATCGTTTTTGAAGTGCAAAAATAAGGTAATCTTACAGTCAGGAAATCCGTTTATGTAGAATGTTGTGTCATAAGACGTCAAACAAGCACACAGTTCCCTGATAGTAAGTGATAGTATATACACCAAGGATATTACAGGTAGGTAGTGTGTTTAAGTTATTTTATAAGTCCACCGGCTACCATGCCGAACCAAAACACGATATCGGCACTGTGGCAGCAAGAGTAGGTAATGTTGTCCTTACAGTTTCTTATCTGTGCGCCAAGAAAATCTAAACGTTAAAAAGTAAAATTTAGTATAGTATTGATGGGTAGGTTAGCCAAGACGCAAAATGCTTCAGCTGGGCGTAAGCCTTAGGTTAGTTAGATACGTTTTTTAAATGGCTATCATAGTAATGTTATAAATGAGAAAGTTTATACGTTTATTTGTTTGTTACTTCTTCACGCAAAAACTGCTAAACCGTTTTTAATGAAATGTAACACACATATAGAGGTTAACTTGGATTAACACAAAAGATAGTTTTTATTTGGAAAAAATGTTTCAAAAAACCACGCGGGCAACAGCTAGTCCTTTGACATTATAAGGAAATCGATATGCGTTTTTGCGCTCCATATAAAAGTATTTACATTGTAAATTTTAAAAATATATTGAAATGAATCATTGAAAGTTATACTGATAGATAAAAATATAAATTGAATCCAGATGATTTATTAAATACAAATCTATCTCGCTTTGAAAAGGCATTGATTCACACTGATACAGAAGGGAACTTGAAAAACTTCACCCGTTAATGAAAAACTACACGCAGTCAATATTTGACGAGAGCCAATTTAAATGTTCGTCCACTTGTAGACATCGTATAGTTCGCCCCGGCTTACCGTGTGTGGGGGTAACGCCCGCCGATTTCCCGAAAAAAGAAAAAGAAAAATAAACATGGCGGTGCCTCCGCGCGGGAAAAAATGCAGATATAATGCCTGTAATAATAATAATAATAGCCGATCGGCGTCCGCACCACACCACCTCCCTCCACCCAATTTTCATTCAAATGTACCTCCTTTTTTTAAATCTATTTTTTTCTCGATATTTTTTCGGGATTTCCATTACTAAACGACTATTGAATATTGGTTTAGCTAGCTACCTAGGTAATTATTGTGCTAAATATTTATTATCTGTATAGTTTTCTCTTTTAATTGTGAGCTGCATCGTACAAAATTTATTGGGTTTTGTAAAATTTTTTTCTGCTTGTTTTTTTACATCATTGTTTTGATATTTTGTAATTATCCCGGCTTTGTATAGAGGACATTCATTGTTTTGTTAGCAATAAATATATATTTGACAGGGTTATGTACGATCCTAATTGCAAAAGAATTTTCCTTAACGACATAGTACCTATTCGGTGCTTAATATATATCCCTGGACAAGTCACACAAATTGAATCTAACCCCAAAGTAAGAAAATTATATGCTTGTGTTATGGGTGCTAGTCAACGATACTAATACATAGAAATACTTAAATAGATACTTACCAGAATAAATTCAATAAATACCCAGACCCGGAAATGCAGACATCTAAATGTTCCTCACACAAATGCCTGCCCCCGTCGGGAATCGAACCCGAGCCTCGCGGTTGGTCGATGTAGTTAGGCGACTAGGCTAGCCACTCGACCAACGAGGCGGTCAACAAGGTGGTTATTCAATACAAAGAAACAAATCTGCAATATATTAGGTATAAGATATGAACCAGAAAAACTCTCATGGAACTTTTAAATCGTTGGCTATGATAGATAGAATTTTATATACAATTCACTTGACGAATATTTACCGAAGACACATTATGCGACTTCGTGCGTGTACGGTATAGCTACTTCATTATATCTTAAACTACGTATACACTGTAAAGAGAACTCAAAATGACACAACTTTCATGACTTGCTATCACAATTTAAGGCTTAAACGTTACAATTATCTGTAAATAAAAAAAACAAGGTTAAATATAGTCTGTGCTGTGTGGAAGGCCTTTAAGAAGGTTTATATGATTTAAACATAATATGATCGACACCTTTATTTTTAGACATATTTATCAATTTTTCAGTAATTTCTTAACCAATTACATTTTTTTTGAAAAAGCGTTTTACCGAGCTGATCTTTTTGCCACCAAGTTTGTATCTCATGGTTTTGTACTTAGATGATATATTTATTGAAATCGAATTATTATATTTTTTTACTACGTAGTGAACTATTTTTGAAATATTTTTATATCGTTCGCGATATTTCATTTTTGAAACCTTTTTTTTATTTATATAACTTAGACAATAATTCTAAATTGTTGAGAAGAAGAATGAAGTGAAACCTGTTTTCAAAGATGGGTAAGTGGATTAATTCGTACAAATGTTGGTTTTAAATAGACGGGCAACGAATTTAGACGAAATATTGTCTCAGAAGTAACTTAATCATTACTTTAACTGCCACAAACAAAAGTTTCTGTCAATCGCCTTAGTGGTCTAGTTGTCCTGTGTTGGCGTAGACAACATGAGGTCCCGGGTTTGAATCCCGGGTTGAACTTACGGGTCGGGCAACTCAAATGTGTTTTTTATTTTATTTTCTAATGCAAACAATGTTGTATCGGATTAAATATGTACTGCTGGGAATAAGTTTGCCACCTATCACATTATGGGAATTAAGTACCTTCGGTTAATCGTGAAGTAACTTTGTCTACCTTTTCGGGGATACTGGCGTGAAAATACAGAAGTATTTTGATGGATATTCTAATTCATCAAATACCATCAAACTGACACACTTAAAGGTGTTTTACGTTCCAATAGCGTTTTAGATTTAACGAAAAAATAATATCCAGGTTCAATTAGAAAGCTGCAGTGAAATTGCAGCGTTATTTAAGCAACGATAGAGTTGGAATTAGGTCTGCTCTTTTTTAAAAGTAAACCTAGTTTAAAGTTTCAATTTCAAAGCTGTTTACGTTCACCCTTGGCCGTTTTTTAAATGAAGTTTCTTGATTAGAATAAGATTAGAAAAAAAACGTCTTCAGGCGCATATCCATACGTATCTAAGCTGCTAAAGCAGAGCGCAAATCCAACACCCATGACTAGGTCGAAATAAATATGGACATATCATTAGAATTATGTATTGTTTATGTATTCGATTATGCTATCCAAATTATGTTGAAATGTGTTTGCAAATGTTTATTTATTTTTTTCTTTTTGCAACCCATTCAATTATTCTTTCTAATAAAGTTAGTTTGACTGGTAGAAAATGCCATGTAGCATTAAGTCCACCTTTGTGCACTATAGTGCATGAATTTTAAATAAATAAGAAATAAAATTAAATTAATTTTACTAATGTTACAATTAAATTTTAGAATCGACCTTACATTTGAGCTAACTAATATAATTTGATATTAATCGCCATTTCCCCTATTGGGAGATTATGTTGCATATTTTTAATTTTATTTAACAGCTTGAAAATAAATCAAAATAATTAAAATAATGTTTTTGGATTTTAATATTTACTGTTGTTTTATATTAATTTTGTATTAAGCTTTGAAATTTTTATTAAAATGAAATCAAAGATTTGCCAAAAAATTAAAACAATTAAAGAATTGTTATTTTTATATCATCTCAAGCTAGGAAAAAGATAAAATATAAATGTTAAATGGTTATTTTTATCTGTGAGACTAAAATGCGTGACGTTTAATTTTTTATCGTAGAGTATGTGGATATAAAAATCGGAGGGCCCCAGAGAGTAGGGCCCTACTGCATCACCCTGCGACACGACATTCAATTTAAACTCCGCCGGACCACGCGTTCAATAATTAACATAATGTACTTTTTCTCCTTTTTGCACTTTCCGTTTGACACTCCATCACTCATGGAAATTCCATTTTCAATGCTGCTATATGAGGGGAGGGGTGCGGGGTGGTCTTTGCATCCGCGCAATGGACATGGCGGTTTTGGGGGTGAACGGGGTGGTCGAAAAAAAGATTGTTAAAAAGGCAGGCCCCCGCGACGGCGGTGTGTGAGTGCGTATGGGTAAAAAAGCTCACTAATCGATACTATAGATTCTGAGGCAAGTAGGTTGCGCGGGTACCACGCCGATTGGCTCTCGTTTCTGATTTTTTTCGGAGGCCTCTAACGAAGCGTTTGGTCTTTGGGCGCAATCGCGAGACCTTTTGAGCTGATCGCCTAAGTCGTCTTTTTGTTGAGCCACCGCTGGCCTAACTCGTCGGCCAACACTTGAAATTTAAGCGTGCATATTCGCACTTAACTTCGTCCTTGTTCCAGCGTTTCCACTGGCCACGTGTTCGTGAAGAAAAACATTGTAGCCTTTTGAGCGCTGTTGTAAAAGTTACAGGCTTTTGAAGTCCTAACAGCGCGATTGTTACTGAACTTTGAGGCTGTACGAATGAATGTGAAATTAATTTAATCTGGTACTTACCGCGTGCTCGAATACTTTTCTTTCAACGAATCAAACTGCCTTTATTTTTTATACGGCTTCATTTTGTTTCTTTATTTCAAGTTTTAGTGATGTCGCTCATGATTTGAGGACATTGTGGTTTCGGTAATCAGCTTTTTCAAGCAGTTTCCTTTTAAAATTCCGAAAATGGAATACTTGATAACTGACACTAATTTGTGTTTAGCTTAGTTAAAGTTCTAATAGATTTTAGTACTATTTACATTTTACTTTTACATACTTGTCTTTTATCTTTTTTCTGTGTTGATCCGGGCTCCTTTGCAGAATAGAACATCTGTCTTCCTGCCAGGCAGTTCGTAAAAAGCGAGCATAAGCTTACCGTCACATATGACTAGATGGTAGACTTTCGCATCTACTCGCCTGAATCAGTACCACCGCCTTACCTATTCCTGTCGTGATAATTTGCTTGCCATTCACGTTTTCCGGTATAAGAATAAGATAGCCGAGAGACTTACTTTTGCTTAAAGCATTTTTACGAAGATGATGTTTCCCGGTCCTCAGGTTGGCAACGCACCATTGCAACCTTTGGTGTCTTTAAGCGGCTTGAATTTCTCACCATAAGGAAAATTTGTCTGCTTGTTTGTCTTCCAATATCAAAAACAACTTTCCGTCTTCTTGGTATTTTTAAAAACCGTGTCATAAAAAAATCTTTCTTGGTTGTCTGAATAGCAATTTCTACTTATTTGTCACCTATCTCCATTTATGTTTTTGTTTAATTTTTATTAAATCTATGTAGATATATAACTTAGACTATTACAAACTCGTTGGAAGAACTCACATATTTCGCTTACTCACTTGTCTTTCTCTTCAATTTTTATTTTAGAGTTTTGATTTATAACAGTGAGTGGCATTAATAATACATTTTATTCGTATATCTAAAACCTATAGACGTTTATATTCTCTTTTTCAAAAATACACGTATGATAAGTTCAACGAAACAATAAAAGATCAAGTAAGACAATTTTAGGACATTCATATTTTTTTTAGAAAAATAATATGATTATAATTTTCAGCTGTATTCTACACCATACCAGTTAATTCGCACAAAGGGCAAATTTAATGCTATTGATAATTCATACCCAATGGCGAAAGGGTCTCTTTAATGTCATAATATCGTAGGTTCACCTTTAAGTGACTGAGAAATAGAAACACAACTCAAACGTATAACACGTTTTTTTACTGTTAAATAATCTAATCATTTCTCTTTTGTACATTAATTTCTTAATCTGTTAGATAAAAAATCTTTCATCTATCATTATAAAATCAAAATATGAGTCATCGGTCTTTGCTCTTATTATTGGTAGACTTTTGTTGCGGCCCGGATACGCTTTATGTTGCACAGACAAAAAAATACTAAATAATTATATTAAAATTGTTTGTAACAATAGTTTTAGGAAAGGTTCTTGATACGATTCTTCGCTTATACTTAAATACCCTTACCAATTTATCCCTTAGACAAAATACAAGTCAAATATGGTGTTACCATATTTTTTGCAGGTAGTTGTCTAAAAATCATTATAAAATCTAAATACTTTATTTTAAAACAACATGAAGCGAAGTCAAATAATCCTCAATTTAAAAAAAAACAATAACCCTCGACACTTCAGCATTTAAACGACCACTTCAGCTTTTAAACAAAGAAATCCCCATCTAAATCGGTCAAAAAGTTATGATTAATTGATGCCACAGACAGACACAAACACACATAGAAATGTCAAACTTATAGCAACCCTCTTTTTATGTTTCAGGGAAGTTGAAAATTGCAGTAAAAATATGTACTAGTCAAACATAAAACAATATTCAAAACAACCACATCATTATTAAAAAAATCATTATAAAATCTTAAAACACAATATTCCGCCAGATGTTAACAACCAAATCATTGTCTAAAAAAATCATTATAAAATCTAAAAACACAATATTCCGCCAGGTTTTAACAACCAAGTCATTGTCTAAAAAAATCATTTTAAAATCTAAAACACGTCGTGTTAAGACAAGATGAAACGAGGTTAAAAAGCTCTAAGAAATATAGTCTTATATTAAGACAATGTGTTTTAATAAGTGTAAAGAAGCAGTGGGTTAAGTGGCTCACCTCATTCTTAAGGTTGATGGGCTCTTGCTGCGGCCGGGGCGGCGAGTGCCGACCCCCCTCCGCACTTTCCAACATATCAGCCTCGCATCCCGATTCGTCTGTGAACAATGCATTTAGTTTTAGTTTTTAAGATTCAGAGATTCAGTTTTTAAAGTTTTTAAAATTAAATGGACTTTTTATGTAAACAACCAAGGAAGTTATCGATAATAGAGTGCTGTGAGAGTCGAATACAAATTGACAGTGTCCTTTCAGATATCAATTTTTCCCATGTTTGTCCGGGCTCTTTTGCTTTTTTTATGTTATAGGAAGGCAAACAAGCAGACGGACTTCCTGATTGTAAGACACTCACGCCGCCTAGAGACACCAAAGATTCAGAGGATAAGGTAGCCGGTAAAAATTCTGGCCTCAGATTGGCAATGCACCATTACCGCCATTGGTGTCTCTAAGTGACGTAAATTTCTTACCGTCAAGAAATCCGTCTACTTTGTAGACTTCCAATATAATGAAAAAATAAAATAAATAAAAATATAAGATTTTCTAGCTGTGCAATTGAAACATAAAATATATAAATCTAGTATTTATAAGATATCCTAAGATTTTTTTATCTGGTATAAAACAATATAAAGTTATGAAGGTTATGAAACCGTGAATTTCATACAAATTCACCCCCTAATTTATGCCGTATGTCTTTATATATATAATTCTTCTGTGAATGTGTATGTCACTGAACTCCTTCTAGACGGCTGGACCGATGTTGATGAAAGTTTTTGTGCGTGTTCAAGAGAATTCGAGAACGGTTTAGATTCACAATTTGGTCTCCTGGAAAATGTTTTTTTAATTATTTTTTAAAAATAAGTCGTTGTTGATTTTGGAATGTTTCACATCGGATCCGACAGACTGCGCTACTGTCGAATGTCAAGCGATACGAAGTTTGCTGGGTCAGCTAGTTTATGTATAAAAGTTCCGGCTTTCAGAATTTTTTCGATATTTGTGTACCTACTAGGTATACCTATATAATATGTATAAGAGGCCATATACGGTATTTCACATTTTTATGATTTCAGATGTTATTATCTTAGTATCCATATATATAAGTTTTAATAAGTCATCAGGGAGTCGGTTACGAAATCGGAGTTTATAAATATTATTAACACCTAAAGTATATAAGCCTCTGTTGTGTAGCGATCCTACGTTGGATTTGATTTACGGAGGTCCCGGGAGATCCCTGGGTCGAGCAACAAAAAATGAGAAAATGTTATTTTTCAATTTTCTGATAAAAACAACGTTACCCGGGATTGTATACCCGGTGCCCGGTTGGCGATAGGCTTGCCACCATTATATGTGGATAATCGTGGGTGCCGTTGTTGACGTGGGCGTGAAGATACCATAAAAGCTATACATACGTTTAAAACTTTTTTCGTTTAATTAGTTTACTGAGGACATAATAAACTGATAATTTGATTTATTTGGTCCAAAGCTAAGCTACGAAGGTTCAAAAATCGACGGAACTCCCCAAGAACTCTCACATTTCGCTTTGCTTCTCTTTGCGGAAGAACTCCCATGCCCAAGATATTTGGTAGTCCGTATTAGTTTAAAGATGTAATTCACTTCTGTGGTCTAGCGGATCGGTGTTAGCGGTAAACCTGAGCTCGCGCTTTTGATTCTCGGGTCGGGCAAATAAAAAATGTGTTTTTTCGTTTTTTTAATAAAAAATTTCATTAGCGACGTTCTTCATTAAAAATCCAGGGGGGTTGGAAAACATACAAGCAGGTGGATTTCTTTAAAAAGCGCTTTAAGATGAAAATGTGCTGCCAACTTAAAGATTGGATATTAAGCCTCTTGCAAGAGAAAGTTTATATGCAATTAACTCACCAGACCGAGAGATGATAGTTGCGAGCACCGATGGTACGTATTTTTATATCTAGGTGAAAATTTCTTTATTATTTAGATAACATTTAAATCATTAAATAAAAGTGATATTACAAAAAAGCCTAAAAAAATACTTGACCGACCTCATCGAAAACCAAAGATTTAATAAACGATTACTATAATACAGCTTGCAACGAACAATATCACAATAATAATAGCTCATACTCCTCATAAAGAACCAAATAATGAGCATGAAAATATGGTATCAGTAAATGCTAAGATAGATTAACGCCAAAGATTAGAAGTTGACAAGGAAGTGAGCAAAATCACACATAATGTTACATATAAAAACACCCACATCGTTCAACAAAGGGCAAAGATCCAATATATCACAAAAGGGCTTAGAAAGAACGAACCTGACCGACCTCAATGCGTAACTTCAAATAGGTCAAGAGCCGAGTCTGCCCGAATTCGGAAGGAAAATTCCGGGATTATTTACCTGGGGTGCATTTTACCGGATACGTGCCAAAGATTAAGAGTATAGGCATTTAATACATTAACGCCTAAAATGGATTGCGTTTTTGGCTTTTTTGTGTGTATTTGAGTTTCTTTAATCCATAACTTTTTAATTAATATTACATACGCTAATTACTCATCTTACGTTTGTTTCAAGAAATAAGAATTTGGATAAAAACATTAAGAAAGACTTTAATTTTAATATCTGTTCTTATTTTGTTACCTTTTAATAGTGACATGACAAGAATTAAGACTTTTCGTATTAAATACTTTTAACGATGTCTAAAATAGATAACAGTTTTCACTTTTCTTTCTTTTAATTTTATAGAAATACTAGCTGCCCGTTCCGGCTTCGCTCGGATGGTATTTTTTTTACCATACATTGAGATATAAGCTATCCTATCTCTTAAGTTGGATCGAACTGCACATGGTGTGCGAATTTTATAATAATCGGTTAAGTGGTTTAGGAGTCCATTGAGAACAAACATTGTGACACGAGATTTATATATATTAAGATAATATTAGTACTCTATACATTCCATTACATACTAATAATATAAATGCAAAGATTTGTAGGTATTTTCCTAGCCGATTTGAATTAATTTTAGCGTAGGTAGCGTTTACGTATGTAAGCTGTCGCCTCCGTGGTATAGAGGTCCGATATCGAGCTTGACTTCTTAAGGTTCCGAGTTCGATCCCCGGGTCGGGCAACAAAAAAATTGAATATGTATACTTTCAATTTTGTAATAAAAAATAACGTTGCCCGGGATTAGATATATATGCCCAGTTGGCGATAGACTTGCTACCTATCACATTGTGGGACTTAGTGTGACTTCGGCTAGTCGTGGGTGATCTGGTCGTGCCTCTGCCTACCCCTTTGGGGATATGGGCGTGAAGATACTTTTTTATGTAACCTTTCTTTTGTTTCAATTGATTTCGATTCTAGTATACCTATTTAGCAGTATGAATGCCAAAGACTAACCATCTTACAACAAAAAATTTAAACACTCGTTGAAGACGATTTTTACTTAAAGTCTTTAAATTTGGATTCTCAACCAATGACATACTGACACGTCATCCGCATTAGCATGCTATTGGATGGATGTCAATTTTAAGCAGTGTTTTGCTAAACGGGTCTCTAAATAGTTATTATAATAAGGCGGTAAGTTTTTAAGTAACTCATACACGTCGAAAATATATTAAATTTTCCGTTCCATAATCAATTGCGACAATTATTCTATGGCATTAATAACATTATTCTAAGCACTAACTAGCTAGAATGTTTGCTCATACAAAACAAGCTAGAAGATTGTCTTTCCCTCACACGTGCATGCGAAACTGAGCCTTATCCCCATCACAAACTAAGACACAGCCGATCATTGTCCTACAAATAGCCAGTCTAAGCAATGCGAGCTGATGCCAAAACGTAGCAGCCGTCGAATATGATTGCTCCTAATGCGCCGGGCGATGGGGTGAAGAAGGGTTTGAGAAGAGGGGGGTTGCGTCGCGTCGTGTTCTGACCGAGCAGTAAGTCTGGCTTAATCCTATCGGAAACGCGGGCCCCTATTCAAGATCGGTAGGGCTCATGGAGCATCGATTGATATGTCTTATGATTTTTTTGGATAACCCATTGTAGCCTTTTGATCTTTGACCTTTTACCTAGATAATAAGTTGTTCACCAACTTGTTGGTTGAGGGATTAGCGTACATGCCTAATTTCAACATTTAACGAGACTCGGGTTCGATTCCCATCGAAGACAGGCGTTTATGTGTTGAACATAGACGTCTGTGTGTCAAAGTCTAGGCGTTTATTAAAATATTGATGTCTGTTGTTTTTCTATGTATAAGTTAATACTAATGCGTCTAATATTCATATCACAAGCATATAATCAGCTTATTTTAAATTTAGATCACTTTGTGTAATTCATTTGAGTACACTAAATTATTTTTTATTTACTATTGATTTTATAAATAAGTCTGTACAATGTGTGTTTATTTTCATTATTTCGAATTCAAAGATGTAATTAATTGGTTAAAAAATAGTAAAAATTAAACGATTGCACGAATTTAATGAAATTTGGCCAAAAAATATAAATAAACCGTCGAATTTTATTGATAGACTATGTTTTATTAAATGTGACTAAAAAGTAATTATAAGTCGTTAAAATTTATAAAGAGACTCCATTTAATGAAATGTCATCAAAAAGTATTTACAAGTCGTGAAATTTTATTAAAAAACTCAATTCAATCTAATGTGAACAAAAAGTATTTACAAGTCGTTAAATTTTATTAAAAAACTCAATTCAATGAAATGTGACCAAAAAGTATTTATAGTTCGTCAAAATTAAAATGACTCACTTAAATTGACTTCAAAGCCAAAATCTTTATCGATGTTTGGTAGAGCGTTAGACATAAATGTTCAGACTTATCCCGACCCCACACCTCGTATAACCGCCTGCATCTAGGCCGGTTGGGGGGGACATTACAAATTAATAGCACAAAGACCGGCCGCAGATCGCCGCTGCGAAAATTTACAGGCTCCAGACACTTATAGTGCAGTGCGGACGATAAAGGTTATGTGTATATTGTGTTAAGGCGTAGATCGTGATCCTATTTTGGCACTGGGTTAGACATGAGGCTGTATATTTATAGACTAACTTGGCCTTTTGCTTATGCTTGTTTAGTGTTTTATCGTTGTATAAGAAGATTACTTAATATGACACTTTTTGTGATTTACGATTTAAGACGCTAATTTTTAAAAGTGAAATTGAAAAAGATTGAAATATGATTATTTTAAAACTAGTAGATTTATTTTTACAATTTTTGACAATTGCTTGACCGCGAAACTATCTCACCAGAAACGCATGTCGACGTAAAAACTCGAACCTGATTCTCGCTTAGACGACTGTCTGTATCTAATAGCTAATACTCAACAATAATGACAAAAGCTTAGGACTGGGATTTGTTTGCAAATGAAACGTAAAATATAAGTAGGTTTTTAAAGTGGCCAGTTACATTTTTTAAAAGTATATTTAAATTAAAATGTTTGAGATTCTATTCTAGATATAGTAGAGGCACAGTATGATGACTGGTTTGACACATTACAATAGTGATGTGAATGACAATCAAATTTGTAGACAAATATCTGTTTTATATGAGCTATAGACCTTGCGAGCCTTGTGACTGTTAGAGGTTAGACCTATTGTTCAAGTCAACCAGCTACATTATACATCTTCCAGATCGGTACATGACAAAGTCATTTTGGAGGCGGGAATAGGTAAAGCGGTGGATTCCTACTCGGGCAAATTGGTGCACAGCACTCTTTCAGCATTTAATACCCAAATAAAAATCTAATGTATAACTTTTTGTAATTTTGTTTAGTTTAGTTTAATTGCTTAAAATGAAAACATAAATGTTAACTTAAATATTAAGTACAAACTTCAAACTGACCGTCACATCGTGCCGCAAGTATAGTTATATAAGTGAAATAGGTTTCTGGCTTAGTGTGCCTCTACCTTGCTCGCTACGTACGCTTTCAATCAACAAAAATAGTTTCCAGTAAATAAAATACGACAAAATAACAAACCGAAACAAATATAATTTGAATTTCGTCGTATACATTTTTGTGTAATTCCGATCAGTTCGAATATCATTCGTAGCTTTAACGAACGCCTCTCAACAAAAGTAAGCGGACAAATTGCTTCTAAAACAACAATAGCAGACCGGAAAAATTCACAATCGCACCGAATCATTAATCTCAGAAACAAATGGAAATCGGCCGACATCTGCTGTACTGTACTCGAAAAAAAACCCGCCATAGTCGACAGTTGTCACGTTATTCTCGACGGGATTAATTAGAAATACGATTAAAAGCAAACAAAACAGGGAATGGTGAACTTAAATTAATGAAAAATTACCACCCTCGGAGCACTCGTCAACTCTTTTTTTACGGGGTCGCTCCCGCGCATTAAGCGGCTTTAATTTGAATTCGAAATTAGAATTACGCGCGCTTTATAATTATTGTTTTTTTCCTTCGGCGACCGCTGATGTCTAATTCCAAATGGTTGATTATACTCTGTGGGTTTTAATAATACAGCGTAGCTGCTATTATTTAAATGTATATTTTGAATTTACCATTTGAAAGTATAAATTACGGATTCTTAATTCTGGTGTTTATAATAATGACTAAAGTTGTATAAGTTTGGAGTTTAAATGACAAAAAAAGATTGTTTTATAAATGAAAGCTGCGAGCAATCGGGTATTCTTCTTAATGGTAAGAGATAATTATCTTATGTCATCAATCATTTAATTTATAATTTATTAACATCCTAAGGCATTATGTTTAAGCTTTGTGAATTGTTTAAGCTTTGATTTCTGAATGATTTCGTTTAACAACTAGCTGTCCCGGCAAACTTAGTACCCAGACTTAATATGATTTTAGGGCGAATCCAAAATATCTTTTGGTTGATTTGGTTCAGCCGCTATTGTGTTATTAGTGTTGTGATGAACCCGATTTAATTTTCTTTTACATTTAATTTTTATGGTTAAGACGTCACTTGCATTACATAATACAGTTTTAAGACTTAACCAACTTGAAAAGGTGGGGAAAAAACTAATGCAGCAGATGTATCCAAGATAAAAGAAATAGAATGAGTCGTTGCTGAGATATATTTTGTGTTAATTAGTTTTACACGTCATCATCATCATCAATAATTCAGTTGTTCTCAATTTCCATCGAACTAACATCCTGACCTCAGGTTGGCAACGCACCATTACCATCTTTGGTGTCTCTAGACGGCGTGAATTTCTTACCATCAGGAAATCCGTCTGCTTGTTTGTCTTCCTATAACATAAAAAAAACTCTGTCCAAATATTGCAATTTGCATCTGTCGAATACCCTAGCACTTTGATCTAATTCATCTAATGGATTGCATCCTGAAGACCAGTTCAAGGTCGCTATTCGAGAATAGTATCGTAATAGTTTAGCACAAATCTTCAGACTTCTCATTTGGTTTACCGAATACTATAAGATGCGAAACAGATTTTTTTTGAAAAAAATTAGAAAAAAAGAACATTCGTTTGTATCATTTGACTGAAAAAAAGTTCTGAAATTACGAAACTTTGCATTTTGTGCTATGAAAAAACGAAAAGGTTAGTAAAGTTTCTATACTGTCACTCATGTTTGACACTTATTTATATATTTAAAAATAAGTTACAAAATACACAAACATATTACGATAAAACAAAAAATCATTTTTATTAGAAAATTGAAGAAATCACATTTTCTATGTTTTTTTTGTTGGCCGACTCGGGGATCGAAACTGGTACCTCAACAAGTTAAATCTGACATCGGACTGCTAGGTCCTAGAAGCGATTAAGTACTTAATTGTTTTTTTTTCAAACTGAATTAAGGTCCCGAAATAAGCATAATATGCTAATGTTATTGTTATATATCTTATGAGTTACTCAACGAAACTAATACATCAAAATAAGAAAAACAGACAAATGTTTTCACATAAACGCCTAACCCTGTCGGATATCGAATTCTAGCCTCGCAGATTGGTTTAAAATGGAAACGCGACATAAAAATTTTAAATAAATACAAGCTAATTGATAAAGAAATCACATCATTATTTTTGCATCGTAATAATTGTATTAAAATCGTGACTAATTAATAAAAAATACAATGTGCACGCATGACTTTATTAAGCAATTCATTTTAGAACAATGGCGTTCGAAAATAATAAGTGATCGGGACACCCGCGGAAGGGCAATGATGAGTGCTTTTATACGCTGAGTGTTCGACGAGGGCTCTCTACGTACGCGCCTCGAGAAATTCACTGTTGTTTTTATTTATTTTTTTCCTGTAAAAAGTTTAACGCAATGGAATATAATTCTTTTTTTTAAATATTTAAGTGGCTTAGGAATACTGATACAGATTAATTATTTATAACAGGTACACAAGATGTTTATTTTAGTTACATAAATTATTTATGAGCATAGCAAGAAAAACACACCTTCTACAGCAAAGGTGATAAGTGATAAAGATGCATTGCCAACCTGATGCTAGATTAAGTCTGTTGCGTAAGATTACTAGTTGTTTTTGTTTTTTTTTCCTGTAAAATGTTTTAGGCAAAGGAATATAATTCTTTTTTTAAATATTTAAGTGGCTTATTAATTATTGATAACCCATACATAAGATATTTATTTTAGTTACTTGAAACTTTTTATGAGTATAGCAAAAATACACACCTTGTACAGCAAAGGTGATAACGATGCATTGCTAACCTGATGCTAGATAAGGTCTGTTGCGTAGGTTTACCAGTTACTCTACATTCGAGTTAAGAATACGATAGTGATAAACACTGATGTCGTGGCAGCAAGAATAGGTAATGGTATGATCTGGATAAGTCTTAATAAGTCTTAACTTACTTTTGCTCGAGGCCTAACATCCCGACCTCCGGTTGGCAACGCACCGTTACCACCTTTGGTGTCTCTAGGTGGCGGGAATTTCTTACCAACAGAAAATCCGTCTGCTTGTTTGCATTCATATAACATAAAAAAAAGTCTTCGCAAGCTACTACCTAATCTGACGGAAAAGAATAATACAGGAATCCAAATTAGATTAAGTACTTCATTAGTGATTGATAGTATCTTCACATACCTACTTGCGCAAATAATCCATCCGTACTTATTATTATTTACACGAAAGTCTGTTACGCTTTTACAGCAAAACCGCTGGACCAATTTGTGAAAATTGATAGGGATGCATGTAATTCAAACATAGTCTTTTTTCAAAAATCAACACTTAGCAGTAATAACAGATAACAGATATTTTTATGAAAATATATTGGCGAAGCGGGTAAACATTAGTACTTTAAGAGTAAATGTTTCAAAACTACCTCAATCACGTTTACTTTTTAAAAAATAATATTCAAAGAAATTATAATAACGGATAATTTAATTACTCTCAACGACGCATTTGTATATACATTTTGTTCGCAATTAGTGTTTCTTCACGCATTTAAGGCCGTACAGGCTTAGATTCCTGTGCCATGTAAGCGGAAAAAATTAAAAATTCACATCACAGGTATAATAAACTGAAAGTCCTTTGTATATTGTGGCTTAAACAAAAGTTTTACGTTCAGCATCAAGGAAGTTTCATAATAGAAAGGAAATGCTAATTGTAAAATGTTTAATGCTTGATTTATGAAAGAATTACACATTGCAACCAACTTTCATTCACCGGGTTTTTTTTATGGTGTTGGAAGGAAAACAAGCAAACGGATTTACTGATAGTAAGAAATTCACAAAGTGGTAATGGTGCGTTGTCAACCTGAGGCCGGGATGTTACACCTCGAGCAAAAGTAAGTTTACCGGCTACCTTATCCTCCGAACCGGAACACGTCAACGGCAAGAATTGGACGTTACGGTTATTATTAACCTATACTAGTATAACAAAGAGGAAATGTTTGATTTTTTGTTTGTTTGTTTGTTTGTTGGAAATGAATGGGCACCGAAACTACTGGATCGATTAAAAAATTATTTCACCATTAGAATGCTACATAATCCCTGAGTGACATAGGCATGTTTCATCAAAATCGCTGCAGTAAAAGCCAAGTTACGCAGGTAACTTGGCTTGGACTTGGACTAAAGGAAGCTGCGTGAAACTGCTAGTTATTAATAAAGATGGTCAGGTTCAGTCTGGTATTTTAGTCCTTATTGCAATGTGACACAGATTACAATATCATCTAATTTTTTTTCTACGTTGGTCCAAGTTTCTGTCTTATTAATAAACATGGACTAACGTAGAACTAAAATGAAGTTGACGTTATAGTCTGTGTCAAATTGAAATAAGGAATGTAATACCAGGTTGAGCATTGAAGTACCTTACTCCGTATTAATAAAAAGAATATCAAAAGTTCCATAATGTGCAAATTATGATAATTCATACATACCTCATATATTATCCGTATAAACAGAGACTAAAGTTAGTTAAAATTATATTTTAATATATATGATACTAGCTGCGCCCCGCGGTTTCACCCGCGTAAGTCCCAGTCCCGCGGGAACTCCGGGATAAAAAGTAGCCTATATAATATTCTGGGTCTTCAGCTACCTACATGCCAAATTTCATCGGCTTTGTAGTTTTTGCGTGAAAGAGTAACAAACATCCATACATCCATACATACAAACTTTCGCATTTATAATATTAATAGGATTGTAATAAAGACAATACCGGGTTGAAACTTTACTTTACTTTACTTTAGTCCATGTTTAAGATCGCCAAAATGCGTGGATTTGAAGTTAAAATTTAATTACATGGTGCAACTAGCTTTAATGTACGGTAGCTAATATTAAATGATTTTAAAGTGCGAAAATGTGCACTTTTGCTAATTTTTATATACTTACCTTTAAACAATACTTTACTTACTTAAGCTTCAGTTACTTAAAAGGATATTCCGCAATCAAATATAAGATTGTAATTATGTTCTATTGTTTGTAAATATTTTTCTTAAATGCGTTAGGTGCTTTTTAAACCGACTTTGGAAACAATTAGTGGTTATATTATGTTCAACCTTTAAATATATTTTTTCAGCCTTTATTAAAAGGAATAATACACATTTTGGTAAACAACATCATTAATGCTTGCTAGCTATTCAGTTGTATTCTTAACTAGCTGTCCAGACAAACTTCGTTCTACCCTTTAAGTTTGTTTTCGAAAATTTTAAATATTGTTTTTCCTGATTTCCTCCCTTTTTTCTTTTTTTTATTGTTCAAGGATTGAATTTTCACAAATAATCTAAAACTAAAATTGACTAAATGGAGCCAGCCGTTCTCGTGTTTTAGCAAAACTAACGATCAGGATATTCTTCAGGATCCGGTAAGAATGAATGCGGCGGTGTTGAAATACAATTTCGCTTTAACTAAAACAAAGTTTATTACATCCGAGATCAAGGGAAAGGTATCGTAATAGTCAAGGAAACGCTAAGTGTAAAATAGCCGCTAATGCGTGATTTATGTACGAATTACACGTTGCAAACAACTTTTATGCTCCGTGGCCGTATAATGGATGCATTTGAAGTACGAAAATTGTATTCAAGCGAAACATCTGTTAAAGTGTTGTTTTTTTTTACTTTTTAGCACGAGCGTTAACATTTGCCACTAGTTGAAATTTGTATCAAGCCAACCGATTTAACGAAATCGGAATTAAAGTATTCAAAATTAGCTGTTGCCGTGCGGTTAATGGTCCCATAAGAACATTTTTTCGGGATAAAAATTATTCTAAGTGTTAATCCAAGTTACCCTCTATGTGTGTGCCAAATTTCATAAACACCGGTTCAGCAGTTTTTGCGTGAGAGTTACAAACTTTCGCATTTATAATTTTAATAGGATTAGTTATACCTACAGCAAGATTTCTTTATCACCATCCAAATTTTTTCTGGGCATAAAGTATCTATAGATAAGTCCATTTATGAAAAAAAATAGGTATCTATCAGGTAGCTATCTAGCATGTCAGAGCACTCAGCGCGTAGGTACGAAGCGCGCGCTGCCCATAAACATCAATATTTGCGATGTCATATCTTAATATTTAGTATTGAGGGATACTAAAAGAAAAAACACGTATTTAATTATTTTCACTTAAGATAAACATATTAAAGTTTGGATGGTGATTAAAAAGTCAGGGGGTATATCATCAAAAAAGCAATGTCAACCTCATAACTCAAGCTCATTTAATGAGATTTGGCGGCAACAAGGAAATACATGATACACCATTTTTTTCATGATTATTTAATCTGTGCACTTTTATTGTGCAAAATTGTACAAAATACTACAAGAATTTACTTATTTCACTTAACATACACACAAATGCAATAGTTATGAAAAGGCCACAACTATCTTTTCTCTCGATGGCGCCAAAACTTCCAGAACAAAATAAGTTCTGTATTTGTACATTGAAGATGCACTAAAATACAAGGTTGCTGACATACTTCTGAATTTGAAATATTTTTAAGCGACTCCCAAAAATGAAGTTATCGATTCGTTCGTTTACTTGAGAATATTTGGTAATAAAATTCCAGTTGATTTTTTTTTAATTCACTGTGCTTCAAGTATTTTAAATTCTCCATGTTTTACTAGGAATAAAGAACAAACGAGCACATCTTTCCTGATTTTAAATTATAGATAAATAAATATTACTAGAAAAGTTACACAAATCAAATTTAGCCCCAAAGTAAGCAAATTACATACTTGTGTTATTGATGTTAGTCATCGATTCTAGTATGTGGAAATACTTAAATAGATACCAGAATAAACTTAATAAGCATTCTGTCCAGTAATTGCAGATAGCTAAATGTTTATCACACAAATGCCTACCTTTGTCGGGAATCGAACCCCAACTCATGATTGGTCGGTGGATTTAGGCTAGCCCCACGACAAAAAGGTGGTCTAATAATTTAGATGCGACACTTTCTTCTGAAGGGAGTGCTAGGTTCGTGGTTATCTACCAACTACCCTAGAAACAAACATGGCCAAACTATCATTATATGTTTATGACAACAAAAATAAGGAATCTGCTGCACGTTATCACCCTTAAATTTGCTGATAATGATCTATTTATTATGCAAGGAAAAGAGGCAAACAGTCTATTGTGCACAGACACTCGGACCAACACGGGAAATATAATGTTATGAGACTTGCAACGTTATTTCGCATTTAAAATTCGAACGCTTGCAATCACCGAAAATCTCACCACGTGAGTACTGACCGGGCTTAAACACGAAATTAACCCCGCGAACATTTACAAATATCGGTCAATTAACTGGCGAGTGAGATAACAATTGAAATCGGTTTCACTTTCATCGAGGCCCGGTTAACGCGCTAAATATAATAATAGATGAACGAATGCATCAATGGTCCACCGTTCGCACCGCCACTTTCAATTTTCGCGTTGCACAGATTAAATAAATGTTCGTATAGTCTGTTGACGTATGCGACCGTGCGAGTAAAGATATACAGAGAGCACAATTATTGTCCCCGCGAATACACATATTAGGGTTGTCACCATGTAATTAAAATTTACCTAGGCAAAATAATTGAGATTATTATTAAAACTCACATCTGCTTCATTTCCACAAATACATCATATTTCCTATGTAACAAGAGTAACTTAATTGAACTTCTAAAGATTTGCTCAGTGGATAGATTACTTCTAAGAAAACTTAATGTAATCCTTGTTAGTATTTTTTAAGACTTATGTGATTATCGTTTTGGTAATTCACCTGAGTAGGGATGTCATTTGAAATCTTAATAAATCATATTAGTTAATCTATTACTATTATCAATTAAAAACAAACAACTGGAACGAAATCTGTAAATGACTGCCAAATTGATGTACTTCAACGAGGTAGACTTTATTACTATTACTGTTACTGTTATTGTTGTTCCCAATGTTGGGCCGGGCTCCTTTGCAAAATAGACTATCTGCCTTCCTGCCAGGCAGCTCGCAAAAGACGAGCATAAGCTTACCGTCACTTACATTGTGACATCTTACTAGGTGGTAGAGTTTCGCAGCGACTCGCCCGACCACAGCCTTACCTATCCCTACCGCCATAACATCGATGCTTGCCGTTAACGTGTTCCGGTTCGGAGGGTAAGGTAGCCGGTAAACTTACTTTTGCTCGAGGCCTAACATCTCGGCCACAGGATGGAAACGCACCATTACCACCTTTGGTGTCTCTGGCGGCGTGATTTTCTTACTATCAAGAAATCAAGTTTGCTTTCCAATATCATGAATAAACATATTCAGTCTTATGATATTGCATGGCATCAAAATTCATTACTTTGTCATTAATTTTTATTACAGTTTCTTGACTATCATTCAAACAATATAATTTAAGACATAACCAAGATAGCTTTTTAATATTACATGAGCGCAATGCTCGATTTTGTACACTACTCAAAGTTATAGGATTCTCTCACAAGAACCACTGAATCTACCGAGTTAAACTCCAGACTTTACCCCGCTTAGCAGTACAATCGTTTCGCATCACAGTCTATGTATGAGTTTTAGTGTAAGTTTCGTGAAAACAAACGTTCGTAATATTAATGTGGATAACCTTAATTTTACTGAGTCACATTTTTTTGCGATTTTCTTAGAAATATTTGTATTCGCGATTTTCGAAGTCAAACAAACATATGACAGAGAGAACTTTCTGTAAAGTCTGTACCGTTGACGCATGTGACCGCAGGTTTGTAACAGAATATGCTTTAATAAATAATGCACTAAAGCCTGTTTTCAAACCAAACTTCCCAATCCTGTCGGAATTTTAATTATTTAGTTAATGTTGTGTCAAATAAAAGCGTCTTTGGTTAAACATGAAATATTTATACACGCTTATTTCGTATTGATGAAATACACAACACTTTATTAATGATAGTTTTATTTAAATACGTTTTGCCAGCTGGGGATACGTTTCCACATTTCAAGGAAGTTTTTTTTAATGCTAGCAGGACTTAATCCAACAGCCTCTCTACCACACGTTTGCGATGCCCTATTCTTGGACCCACAAAATTATAACTTCAAATTCCCCTTTCTGATTTTCGTTGTTTTTTAAAAGATAGAGGTTTAACTTACAATTCTAATGATTTCAATTAAAACTAGTGGTCGCCCATTGGTCGACCATGGTAAATTTTAATATCGTGTTGATAAAAACGCCATAATTATTTCTCAAGATCAACTACTTTGTTTCCAAACTTTTTAGTACGCCATCTGTGACCTTTTATCGTTATCATCAATATATTTGTTTGTGTGTGTCAAATGCATGGTAGTGTGAAGTAATGTTTTATTTATTCATTTAACGTACTTTGTAAGCATTATTGTTGAAAAATATTAGTGTTATGCTCTTCTCCTGCACATAAACTATAAGTGTGCTAAATTTCATACTCCTCCTAAGTATGTATTAATATATGATAAACAAAAAGAAGAAAAGTTCTTTAAGGAAAAATGATAACATATCATTGCATTTTATGTTAAGGGGTGAGCAAACACGGCTAACGCCGCCGATCAAAGATGAAGCTCGGATTTGATTCTCAACAAAGGTAAGAGAGGGAAGGACCTGTAGATCTGGCTGTTGTTAAAATTGATGTTAGTATATTTTATATATATATTTGTATGTACTATTACATTACGGTGACATAAATAAATATTTTTTAACAAATTTTTGATTTTGTTATGGCATAAACCAAGACTACTGATGGTAAAAGACAACTGTGGCCTGATGTTATAGGCGCCGGAGAAGTTCCTAAGATTTCCAACATTGTCTTTGGATTGGACTTATTTTACACGTCATTTATAGTTCTTCACAAGTCTATTAATGAGAACAGCAATAATGTTCCTTGCATCAGTATTTTATTTAATTATAGTCTTCAACATGAAGCCAGTAGGCTATGGTTACCAATTATTACACAGACATATTATATTCACGCCAAGTCCATTAAAGTTATCCTTTAGAGAGAGTATTGAGTGCCACATATCACGATCCTTTCACACCTTCTTAGCTTCTTCCTCATTCATAAAAACATGTTTGTGTCGGAGACTTGACATAATCCGAGCGATTTAATCATGGAATGTCAACCTAGGTATCCCCAGGTACCTACGTCCATCCACACTCATTTCGTATATTTGTTTTGTCAATCTTTCATCTGTCATCCTTTCTACATGACCGAACTAACAAAGTATGCCTATACTTAGTTACACAAACACTTCCCTTCAATCTCGCTCTTTCTTGGATCTCACTGTTGCGAATGCGTAAAATTTATTTAACTATAGTCTCTAGGACGGTGCCGCAGGGTAAAAGTTAAACCGAGTTCCCAATAATAATTAACAATCTTTTTACTTTTAAAGCGGCACCAATTGGCCATTTCAAAGCATTCGTGCTTCTGACTACGATCAAAAAGATTTTAACGATTTATTCACAAACATCTGTACTCACAATACGTGGAGGAACATAAAAATTACTCATCCATAAACGTACCTTATAATAATATGATTTACATTGATTGGCAAATGTGAAACTTATTATAATGAGCATTAGGTATACATTTATTTAAACTTCGGATTCATTAGCGATTTGAATAAAAGGGTTGGCAAATCCAACTTCTATTGTTAATAGTCACGCGTCGACTTAGTATTAAACATAATTATGCTTTGCTACTATAAATATTGTTAACTTGTATGCTCCCGTGGCTTTGCTTGTGATTTAAAGTTCATCTTTCCCACGGGAACCCATAAGCGTTATACATTTCTACCTCCCGCCCGCGCCATAATACTATAACGAAGCTGTAAACTTAATATCAGCCGCGGCTTAAGAACGTGGCTTACAGCCGCGACTGACAAGTGTGCCCATACCGTCCGCGGCAACTTACGGCTGACATAAACATCCAGCGCGCCAGATATGTTTCGGACGTCCGAACGCTAAGGTAACGTTCGCGATTTACGTCCGATAGTATGTACGCCCCAGTTTATTATCGTTACCTAAATACTCTTTAAGTCGCTTTTATCAGCCGCGTTATTCAGCCCCGTCCGATAGTTTGATAGCGGCTTTAAGCTGGTAACATAATTATTACAGAAGGCGATTTACAGTCGGATTTCGGATGACAAAAACGCGCGCTCGATAATTTTTGGACGTCCGAACACTCAAGGTCACGTCCGTGACTAACGTCCGATAGTTTGCAAGGCTCAGTGTACTTTTATTATCTAGATTCTCTGCAAGTGGTGGCTGTCAGCTGCGTCCGTCAGTTTTATTATATTTCCAGTTTAAGCAACCTATATTCTTTTTTTGGCAGAGACGTGAGCATTCGTCATAAATCAAATTTACTTTTTTCAAGTAAGTACCCGATTTCGACAAAATAGGGCTTAAATTAGGATAAAGCGGTAACATCCTAAACTAAGCTTATCGAGTGGCGAGTCGATTTGGTGGCGTCGAGAAAACACTCGATACACTAACATCTCATGATTACTTCACATATGCACTTAAATTCATACAATCATTCAAAAAGACACCTAAATTGACTAACTTTGTTCAATTGTAATGTAGCAGATACGTAATTTATTAATTTAAAAAAATGGCATTCATATTTTATCGATTCCGCCAAAAACCGACTTATAAATCGTTTATCTTTTTGTTTTTGGTTTGAGCGTAAGCATTTGCCATTTGTCAAGTTTCACTCAAGTTAACCGAATTTCGCAAAATTGTGCTTTAAACATGACTGATTATGACGTCATATGACTTATCTATAAGTTGTCATAATCAGTCAACCCACGGTCTTTAGTAAAGTGGTAGCGCCCTTATATAAGCTCATAAAATGAAACTAGCCGGAATCTAAATAACACACATTACACTAACTTCTTCGTGATTACTTCACGTGTACCCTTTATCTCAACACCAAAAGCCACCAAAATTTAGTAATTTTAGTTAACATGTACACAAAATGCAATATTTATGAAAAAACGGCGCCTACCTTTTCCCTCAATCCCTCTAAAACTCACTTAACGAAAACGCACCTTGGCGATGTACTGTCATTTTTAGTGTCTATTCAGTTGACCTTTTTAGCATTAAGAAATTCATATGTTTGTGCTCCAATTAAATAAAAAAAACAAAGTCAAGTCGGATTGCAATTTATATGAAGCCCTAATTAATAATTAATAAAAAAAATGAATTATGAAAGTAAAAAACAATTCCCTGAAAAACTTAAACGTATTAATTGAAATTAACGCATAATATCAAAATTTATTTCAACTAAATTCCATGTCCGAGCAACACTGACGAATAATTATGATTTCCATAAAAAGGCGCGAAAGGCGGACATCTTATTATTCCAATTCTAATTGTGTTTAATGTCGCTGTTATTTTTTGAGTTTTAATGTTAGTCCGCTATAAAAAGATAATCACGAAAATAATTGAAACGAAATAATAAAGAGGGGGGAAGGGAGACAATTAATGATGGGGAGTTGGGATAGTCGCATTACGACCTAAATAATCATCATAATTACACTTTTTGCCATTTCCCTTTTACCCCTAAGTGCTAGTGAAAATAGGCACAAAGGTTTTAAAAGCTAAAAACGGGTTCACATGAAGTAATTTAGTATGATGTATGATGAATTGGGGCATTTCTTTTAACTCATTTGAACTGATTTTAAGATATTATAATGTTTTATTCTAATTTAATAAAGCGGCAACATTTATCTATTTTGTTCTATGCATCTTTTGAATCAAATTTAAAAAAGGAGAAGGAAAACATATTTCATTGTTTTACTGCTATGTTTTTGTATGTTAATAGATTTCTTCGTCATTTGAGGACCAATTTTTTTTGTTTAAAAAAGGGTTTCTTTATTATTGTTAAGTGCCATCAAGTAGATCTGATGATGGAATCTCAGGGGTATAGACAAAATAGTTATTGAAATCAAAGTCGTTTTTTCAATGCGCTTAAATTATTTATGTTAGTATTTTCATGCCCGTATTACGACAAAGTGGACAGGTGTACAAGTAAGGCTGGCATGACTAGCCGAAGGTTGTAATCTCAATGTGATAGATGGTAAACCCATCGACAACCAGACACATATCCAATCTCGAGCAACGTTTTGATAAATTTATAACAATCCGGAAATCAATTTCGAATCCCCATGTATAAAATAAAATAAAATAGTTATTTCGAAATAATGTTGTTTAGTATTTGCATACCTATGGCTATGTCTTATAGTGGTGTCTTATAGTTTTAAGAGTTTTTATTTGTCTAATTCTAGAGGTCCGATCCGGATTTGACTTTTTGAGATCCCGGGTTCGACCCTGGGTCGGGGTAACAAACAAAACTAGAACATGTGTATTTTCAACTTAACAATAATATATAATATGGCCTGGAATTGGATATGTGCGCTGTTGGCGATAGGCTAGCCACCTATCTGATTGTGGGAGTAAGTGTCTTGGTTGTGCCTCTGCCCCCCACTTCGGGGATATGGCCGTGAAGATACTTTTTCTTGTAGGTGTTTGTTTTTACCTGTAAAAAATTGCAATTAGTTTGTTAATGTTTTGCATCCAGGAATTATTATACATTAAATTGTAACAGCTGTTTGTATCGTTATAGAAATATTATATTCTATAAAAGGCAGGCATAGTTAATAAAATGGTAATTATGTCAAGAAAAATATTTGCGATAGGAAACTAGGGTATTGTTGAATTGTTCACGTATTTTTATGGTTCCTTACCTCGAAAGGGAAAATGGAAACATTGGATAACTTCGTTGTCTTCCATCCGTCGGTCAAGACCCTGTTCCTCAGGAACCGGTGGTTATATCAGGATTCAATTTATATCAAATACTCAAGTCTAGTTTGTTTATAAGCTGTAAAAAAATCAAACTTCTAAGCCTTCTCAATCTAAAGAAACAACATCTAATGTCGCGAATATCAGCAAATTTACTTAACTAGCAAGGTGATCCAATCGTACAGGTTACTTCCCGTGAACTCAGAATCTCGAAACTTGGTGCAAAGGAATGTCATGTAGCAAATAAGAAAAAATGTTAGTTAAATAATAATAAATAATAATTTGTATGGAACCCTCACGGTGCGAGCCCGACTCGTTCTTGGCCGGTTTTTTTAATACTTGTCTGTGTTTTGTAACCTATTGGAGTAATGTTGAACCGTTTACATACTTCTATGTTGTTATTTTATATCTTATAAAAGACAGCTTATTTTGTTCCAGTTTTTGCTTATTAAAAGTTAAGGTTCTTTTAACTCACTATAAAAGATATGTAATCAATTAAATTAAAAAAAACGAAATTGGCATATCATAGATTGACAACGAAACTTGACAATCTTAAGGCGATGCGTCTTACCTACCACCCGGGAATATGTCAACTTTGGCGTACTGTAATGTAAAAAACCGGACATTTTTACATTTAATCAAACTCAGCTTAAAATCTTATGATTTTTATCTCTTTGCCAATAAAATTAAGATTGAAAAGAACAAAACTTGCGACCGTCTGGCGATGCGCGATGTTCCTTTCGTCATGAAATATCCTTTCACTCCACGTCTGGCTGAGTGAAAACTTAAGAATCAATGTATAATTAAGGATAATGAGACGCCATTCAAGTGTCCGTCTGAGTCTTTGCCTTCGGGATTCACGAAAAATGGAGGTGGCGCTGGCTTTATTTTATAGCTGCGCTCTTTTCGGTGAAGTCTATGATAGAGTACTGGTTCTTTGTAGCGTCTGCGCATTCATTTCTTAATAGGTATAACATTTATCATCAAATACATATATAATATATTTAACTATTTTTCATTAAATTCATAGATAGGTGTTGGAAGATATGTTGATGTTTTGCATCTAAATTTCAATATTAATATAAATTGCGTTACGAACAGGTATTTATTTAAGTTTTCATTCCTTAATTATACTAAATTCACATAAAAACTTTTTTCATTACCGTGCTTTAGAGGAATTTGTTCAGGTTATTTTTTTAATACAAGAGGAGGCAAACGAGAAAGTGGGTCACCTGATGGAAAGTGATCACCGCCGCCCATGGGCATCCGCAACACCAGGAGTATCACAAATGCGTTGCCGACATTTAAGGAATGAGTACGCTCTTTTCTTGAAGGTCCCTAAGTCATAATTGTTTGGGAATACCGACCTCGGTAACTGATTCCACAAATGTGTTGTGCTAGGTAAAAATTCATTGCTAATTAATTAATTTCAATTTAAACAATTCATTGCTCTTACTACTTTTTTTCTAAAATCCAGGATTAGAAATACATAGTAAATACAATCAAATACAGTTATCAGATAATGATATTATAAATGAAATATAATTACTTTGAAAAATCTTTAACATACCCCAATCTATTTTGTCACAATATATGTATAAACTTACTTTCCTACTAGACATGATAATTACTTATTGTATATTTATAAAAAAACTTTATTTTGGCTCATGTTTTTTTTATCTTTTAGCTACGTCTGACGTGCTGCTTATATTACTCTGATATTAAATCAGTCTACCGTCTACATATTTACCATAGATTTACAAAAAGTCGAATGGAAAAAACATCTATCAAAATTAAGTTTTAGCAACAGTAAACATAAAATTAATACACATGAACAACTTAAACTAAATAAAATAAAAAATGCCTTATCCAACATCCTTACTTTTGTATCTCCATGGCCATCTTCGCAACTAAGACAGAGGTCTTGTAATGAATTGATTTGAGTTAAAATTTACAATAAAAGGCTTAGTATAATTTACGCAGAATAAAATAAAATTAGGATCAAATTATTCGTCTATTCATTTTTATACGAAAAATTTGGCTAATCCTATTCGCTGATTAAAGTATTCAATGAGATTTGTGTAGGATTAACAAAAATTAAGGTAAACCATAAATTATATAATAAGCCCACGAAGCAGAAATATTTCCTGGTAACAAGAAATACCCTTCGAAAATTGAATTAGGTATAAATATATTATGATACGGGGTCGCCGAACTTATACAAAAAGAAGCTAAGTGTTAGCTTCTTTTTGTATACCCCGACTATAGCGAGAGAATAGCAATGTATATTTGTTTTTAGGTAAATTGAATATTTTTGTTCAAAAAAATATTCAATTGTACCTAGCAAATTATCACAATCCAAAAAAACAGTTTTTGTATATGTATATAAGGTTTTTTATATGATATGTTGTGACTTATTCGATACCGTCAATAAAACACAATTGAGTTTCTCTGAAAAAAAAATACGGTTATTTCACTGAAATAACAGAATTCAGAATTTTACATGAAATATTTTTTTTATCAACAAATCTTTACATACCTGTAAAAAAAGAAACGACATTTAATGTTATTAGTTACGGTGTCTGTTTCTTTATTAATAATACTTTTAAACAATTTTTACAAGTTTCACTTTAAGTTTTCTTTTACGACACGAAACTCTACATTTTTTGGCAGACCATAATTTATCCTTTTTTTCAATTTGAATGACAAGAATTCGAAAGAGAATTATAATTTTCTTTACATGTGTATTTAAATCGTCACTTTTAATCTTGCATAACAATCAGTGGGCAATTTTATTAAAAAAATCCTTTTATAACCAGCAATGTAGTGTGAATGTAGAGATAAATTCGTTTTTATATCAATTTTAGGACTCCTTTAAAATGATATTACCAAAAATCTTATAACATAGTTCGAAATGGTTTGTTTCTGTTGAAGATGTATAGAATATATTCTTTTAGCATTTAAAAAAAAGATGTACTGTTTTTTTAATTAATGAAAGTTTCTTTACAACTTAATTAAAAAGTACGCTGAAAAAATTTTAAGTATCATTCACTTGAGCATAAAATTACGAACATTAACAGCAATTTCATAAAAAAACTTAAACGTAAGCAGCAATAGTACTGTGCACTTAGCGATAAGTTTTCAAAATGAAGGATACTCTTTACCAAGCTCCTCGTAGTAAAACAACTTCATAAAAAACTCTGACGTAAGCAACAATGTACGTTGCACTTAGCGATAAGTTTGCAAAATGAAGGATACTCTTTACCAAGCTCCTCATAGTAAAAAAAGTTCATAAAAAATTCTGACGTAAGCAGCAATGTACTGTACACTTAGCAATAAGTTTGCAAAATGAAGGATACTCTTTACCAAGCTCCTTGTAGTAAAAAAAGTTTATAAAAAAACTCTGACGTAAGCAGCAATGTACTGTATACCTAGCGATAAGTTTGCAACATAAAGGATACTCTTTACCAAGTTCATCGTAGTAAAAAAAGTTCATAAAAACTCAGACGTAAGCAGCAATGTACTGTGAACGTAGCGATAAGTTTGCAAAATGAACTCTTTACCAAGCTCCTCGTAGTAAAAAGCGAAACAAACACAACGCCAAGTCCTAATTAAAATGATTAACTTAATGATCTCAGTCATTAGCGATTTTAATTTCGAATGTTTTTTTGCCTTATAATTTAAAAAGGGTCAGCTGGCACTTTTGTTTTTCTTATGAAAGCTTAAAAACATAACGATAGAATGTTTAAAAAGGTTTATGATATAATAACATTTTTTGCTCGAGGCCTAACATCCCGGCTTCAGATCGCAACATTATCACCTCTGGTGTCTTTAGGCAGCGTGAATTTCTTACCGTCAGGATATCCGTCTGCTTTTTGCTTTTCAATATTATAAAAAACTTGAAGTTATCGAATATTGTCTAGGTCCAAAATTTGTTCATTTTGGTGTAATAGAATATTGTCTCAGTGCATATGCACTTGTCGAATCCGGAGGATAACTCTATCATTTAAAATTGTCTGTGATTCTAAAATACGAAAATCTTAATGTAATTTAAACTCTTTCTAATACAAATAAGGAACTTGGAAGTGCAGTATTTTCTTTTTGAAGCGGAAAAAAACTTGTTTTTCTGCAGGTTCGAAAAGTGGCAGAACGACGATATTACAAAATCTAGATAGGTACAAAAGTCAAAGACATGTATGTACTTCACTTTTGACAACTGCAATCCAATCCAAAAAAAGGTTTTCCAATTCGCATTGCGGATTGCTTAGTGTCTTCGGCTAGTCGTGGGTGTCCTGGCTGTGCCTCTGCCTACCTATTCGAACGAAAACAATATAAATAAAAAACTGTGTTTGCAACTAACGTAATATTTGGTGCGACCTACACCTAAAATAAAAAAGAGGTTTCTTAGTTTACACTGATTAGTAACATGTTTATATGAAAAGAGTATTTGCGTAATGAATTTGAAGGAAGGGAAATCTACCTATATAGTGACATAATACTCGATTGTCTTCTACACCGATCCTTGTAATGTAGTTTACTACTAGCATTATTATATTATCGTCTCTATGGTGTAGTGGTAAAAGTGTTGGACTTGACTTCATGAGGTCCCGGACAAAATAAGAAGACGTGGTATTTCTAATTTTCTAATAAAAAAAATGTTGCTCGAGATTGCATATGTGCCCAGTTGGCGATAGGCTTGCTACCTATCACACTGTGGGACTTAGTCTTCGGGTAGTGTGGGTGCCCTGGTTCTGTCTCTGCCTACCTGCCTAAGAATCTCATTATTTTATTAATGGTGAACAATGTACTGGTTCCAAATTATATTAGTAATCTAATTTATATAGTTTATTAAGTAATTATCTTCCAATTAACTTGAGTATATTATAAGTATGTATTAATACGTAATTGATAGCTAATGTTATCAAATGACCTCGTATCATTAATGAGTGTAAATTAATTTTATTATTATCTAAAAGATTCTTCATAGGTTTGAAGCACAGATAATAATTGCTACTAAATATATTTGATATATTGAAATATATTATATAAATATATTGAATTTATATTTAGACATCAAAAATATTGTTTAGTAGTTTAAGTTTTAGCCCTGATGATGCTGTATAAGCGAAACCGGTAGGTTATTAATTACAAAGTAATAAACTATAAGTGATAAGTAAAACAGCACAAGTGTTTCTTTCTTTAAAAATGTGGCTACTAAATATATTCTTCAAATTCTACTAAATGTATGTCTGGTCTGGTCTTATAGTTTACACCAAGTAAAAAATACAAATCGAAGTAAACGCCTCAAAAAAGTTCAAGCATCAAGATGGAGTCAATAAAAGGTGTGGTATACCATTTGATATGAAAGCAAAATGAAGAAGCAGGTTAATAAAAAGACGAAGAACAAAGACCTAGTAAAAATCTAGGCACGTTGTACTCATGTTACAAATACATCATGTAATAGGCACGTGAATAGTGGCCACCGGAAATTGAAACTACCACAACTGGTCGACGGAAATGGGAAATCTATAATTGAGGCCCTTTGCTCCTGAAGGAACCTGATAAAGGTCTTGGGACGACGGCGCTCGTGATTTATTATAATTAAAATTAAATTAAGTAAATTTATGTGTTGGTAATATTTCATTAACGTGATATTTCAATATTTAGTACTAGCGGAACCGGCGAACTTTAATCATTGGGCACTCTATACGCACTGCCTGTCTTTGAAGGGAGACTTGGTGTGAAGGTATGTATGTATACGTATATGACCAGGGGACTGATTGTGTATCTTTTTAGTGTTAATCACTGGGTAAAGTGTACATCAAGTAGCTGTCAAATGACGTGTTTTGCATTTGCTCTCTCTTTTGTTTTTCTACTGGTCACTGGTGATAGCAAATATAAAACATAACGTATAGTAAAATATTTAAAAATAAAAAAAAAGTGTATAAAATTACGCAATTAGCCCCCTGTTTGTTCAAATGTTTCTCTATATTCCGTATTTCAAGTTACTTAGGCATTTCATACTAGGTAAGGTCTGCAATTACTAAACTACAAAAGTCATACCTTGGAAAAAATACGGAATATTCGGGAAAGTACATACTACAATACAAAAAAAGAATTTTTAAAATGCACTATGTTATAATAAATTATAGCACAATTTAGGTTTTGACTGGATAGCGGGATAATCTGGCGGGATAAAATGATACTACTATAACCTTCCTCGAAATATAAAGTAATAGTCCGGTCAATCTGGACATTCCGTGAGACGGAAAGTCCCAACAAACTCAGTAAAGTTGTTCAAATACAATTATAAATAAAATTTAGAAATTACGAATCATTGCATTGCATGGAAAAAATTAATTCAAGGCTTAGAAAGTACGTTTTTTTAGGCAAATGGTAAGTTTTATCAGAAAAATATTTCAGCCAAAAATTGTATATAATAAAATTATTTAAAGAAAATTTTTTTTTCATTTGACCACCATTTTTGAGATATTGCAATCCTAAAAATTTTCAAAGTTGTAATCGTAAATTAAAATTGAAAAAACTGCTAAATATTTAACTACTTGTTTCCGAAAAAAAATTTTAAAGTCTGATATGTATCTAAACTACCACAGAAGATTTCGTTACGGTGTCAAAGACACACAGGGTGTTTTAACGAGCGCATGTAGGGTAGCCTATCATTTTTTTGGTTAAAAATATACGCAAACATGTGAGATTAATGGGTTTATGGCATTCAAATAAATGCATGTTTAAGCATTCTAACGATTTGTCTTGACGTAAAGGAGTACAAGGGTCAGAAAACTCTCGAAAATCAAATAATCTGTTTTCTTTAGTCATTATAGCAACATGTCTGCCACATTTTCGTCATTGGAGACACGTTAGGAATGTTTATTTCGGATTTTCCCCGTGTTGATCCGGCCTTCTTTGTAGAATAGACCATCTGCCTTCCTTGCCAGGCAGCTCATAAAAGGCGAGCATAGGCTCACCGTCACTAACACCGTGACATCTGACTAGGTGGTAGAGTTTCGCAGCAACTCGCCCGGATTGGTACCACCGCCTTACCTATTTCTGCCGCCATAACGTCAATACGTGTTCCGGTTTGAAGGGTAATGTAGCCGGTAAACTTACTTTTGCTCGAGGCCTAACGTCCCGGCCTCAGGTTGGCAACGGACCATTACCACCTTTGGTGTCTCTAGGCGGCGTGAATTTCTTAACATCAGGAAATCCGTCTGCTTGTTTGCCTTCCAATATCATAAAAAAATGTATACATATCTGAAACGATGATCGAATCATTTTTAGATTTTATATCTTCTCCCCAGTTAAATACATATCATAAATAGAAGCTTGTCTCAATTAAACCACACATCATTGAGACCAAAAAGACTATCTTACACTTGAAGTTGTATCTCCTATAATTAATAAGTAGTTCACACAAATTTTCGTAAGTTTACAAACAAAATAATTTTACGCAACGTATTATATAACAAAGGATATGACCTCTTGTGACGATTGTCTAAATTCACCCTCCAAATTGAACTCTTAAATTTAACCAATTTATTAATACGAGTACCTTCTTCCGAGTTATTATTTAATTAGTGAACTTTTAAGTACTCTGTACCTAAATTAAAACCACCATAAGGGCTTTAAATGAATAGATACTTAAAATTTTAATAAATTGGTACGAAACAAACTTGATTTTACTATTTTCCCAGGAAAGCAAATGCTCGATTCTGCAAAGGAGCCCGCCCTTTGCAGAATCGAGCATTTGCTTTCCTGTGCCAGTTAGCTCATAAAAGCGAGCATAGGCTTACTGTCACTAGCACCGTGACATCTAAATATGTGGCAGAGTCTCGCAGCGATTAATAAAACCGCCTTACCTATTCTTGCCGCCATAATGTCAGCGATGCCGTTAACGTGTTCCGGTTCGGAGGATATAAGGTAGCCGATAATCTTAGTTAAGATCCGTTCAACATCCCGGCCTAAGGTTGGCAACGCATAATTATCACTTTTGGTGTTTCTAGGGGATGTGAATTTTTACCAGCAGGGAATCCGTCTGCTTGTTTGCCTTCCAATATCATAAAGAAATACTAGCTTTTGTATGTAACTTCATCCACAAACCGTCTTTTTAATAAACATAGACTAAGGTAAGAGTAAAGTTAAGTTAATATTATATTTTTGAATGTATCACATTGTTAAAACAATTTAAAACCAAGTTAAACTTTGGAGTATTTTAGTGTTGCAATAAATTTTAATTTTACCAACCTAAATATGAAATAATAAAGATACTAAATTCGAAATTACGTTAAAATCGTTCCAAAATACAATATTGGACTTAGTGTCTTCCACGACTAACGTGAGTGCCCTGGTTGTGCCTCTGTCTCACTATTCGGGAATATAGACGTGAAGATACTTTAAATTCGAAATTACCAGATTCTACAATTTCACTCCCTATTAAATCTCATAAGAAGTAATTTCTAAAAAGTATCTACCATACCGATTCCAACGAAATTTAGCTGGTAGTTATTCTATATTTTAAGGACGGCTTTAGGATACTTTTATTCCTCTAAATAGGTTCCCGTGGGAGAGGGATTCAATTCAAAATGTAGAATCGGTTATAATTTTCTTTTTGGTGCCCGATCCGGGATCGAACCCGGGACCTCTTGCAGTCAAGTCAACTGAACCGCTAGACCACAGAAGCAGTTTTGTTTTTTGTTACATTTAAACGTTTACAGTAATACAGTTCATTCACATACATAAATATCTTTACGTCAAATCAACCTGTGCTTAGCAGCGTGTAAAGAGTGCCAAGTGAACAAAGTTCGCCGGGTAGGCTAGTAAACAAAAAACGAACAACAAACGAAAATAATACTTCAACATTACATAATTGAATCTGTATATCCAATATCCGTAATAAGAAAAAGATTCCCAATCAGCTAAACCAAATCAGATAAAATTTTAAAACAAGATAATCACAGACATTCATCAACGTCGCAGGTATAATACTAATTCCTTAAAGTAGATACCTTCTTTCGGATTCGCGAATAAACCAACTAATAACAGTTTCCAAATGAAGGGTTGTAAACGGTTCGAATTTTAATGAAATATTTGATTTATACCATCTTGAACATCAGGTAGCTTATTATGTGGATATATTATTAACCATTACATATATAATTAAAGTTCAGGTTAGCCTCAAGCAACCCCAATTTAAGCCGGCGTATTATAATTTTAATAAAATTGCTCTCCGCTGGATAAAATACAAAGAAATTATAACACATCTGATTGATGTATTATTTGGTAATTTATTGAAAGTAATAACATCTTGTAATAGTGGATAATGCAGTGTGAGGGAACGATTTATTAGTATTTATTAAAGTATAAATTATTGTATAATTACTAACGTCGTGCTTCCAAACTAAACAGAATGGTTGTGTTAGGGTTGGATTTATGGGTTGTTCTCGGAGTTGATCTAATCGAGCTTGTTTGTGATGCGTTGTAATGTGTATGGCCCCCATTCTCTGGATAAACCTAATCTGTATAAACAGCTTTCGTTTTTTAATCTATACATATAATAAATCTGTAGAAGTGTCAATTCTGTACATTAAAAATATTGAAAAAATAAATAGCGTTGTGTTACTGGATCGATACCAAACCCAAACATGTGATTATAATTTTTTTTGTCTGTCTGTCAGTCTGTATGTTCAGGCATCACGTGAAAACTAACGGTTCGATTTCGAAGAAACTTTGTATAATTATAATATCTTAATATCCTGGGCAAAAAGTGGGATACTTTTTAACCTGGAAAAATACGTAGAAAAAAAATCTTAAGTTTTCAGTTTTATCACGCGAAGATCGACATCCGCGCGGACGGAGTCGCGGGGGGAAGCCAGTAATAAATATAAAATCATAGGGATCTTTTAATAACTACGTGAAATGTTCGATTTTCAGTAATTTGCAAATCAGTAAGTCGTTTTGTCAATGTTTAAGAACTTTGAATGTAGACATTTTTAAATTTCGAAGACGCTGGAAAACTCGACAGAATTGTGGTGTTATGGTTGGATTTATATGTTGTTTTCTAAGTTGGTGTAATTGAACTTGTTTGTAATGTGCAATGACCGCTACTCTCTGGGTAAACCTAATCTGTATAAACAGCTACAGTTTTTTAATAATAAATATGAAATCATAGTGATATTTTAATAAGTAATGAAATTAATGGTTTTCAGTTATTTTCAAATCAGTAAATCGTTTTGTTTATAAACTATAAATGTAGACATTTTCAAATTTCGAAGACGCAGGAAAACTCGAAAAAATGTTGTGTTAGGGTTGGATTTATGGGTTATTCTTGGAGTTATTGTAGTTGAGCTTGTTTGTAATGTGGTATGGTCGCTATTCTCTGGGTAAACCTAATCTATTTAAACAGATTTTGTTTTTTTAATAGTGCGTAGTTCAGTGATGGATTTACGCCTAGGCCCGCGAGGCCCGGGCCTAGGGCGGCATAATTCAAAGGGCGGCAAAATTTTTGAAATGTTAAAATTTGCTTTGTTGAAATCTCTATAAAATAATAGTTTGGATATAATGAACTGTCGTGGTCAATCGTATGACAATGCAAGCAATATGTCAGGTATATATTCAGGCCTTTAGGCACGAATCAAAACAATTAATCCTTTAGCAGATTACGTTCCTTGTGCCGCCCATTCTTTAAATTTGGTAGGATCATGTGCAGTTGAATCGGTAACAGAAGCAGTCGACTTTTTTTCTACTTTACAAGAACTATACAATTTTTTTACTATATCTATATATCGTTGGGAGATCTTGGTGCAGCGTACAAATTTAAGAGTTAAGAATCTTTCTCAAACTCGGTGGTCTGCTCGACATGATGCATGTTACGCATTAGAGAAAGAGTGGTCTGCAATTGGAAACGGAGATGAGAAACCAAGAATATTTTCGCACAAATGTTTATTACCCTATTCTAGATACTCTGAGTGTACAATTGGCCGGGCGTAAAAGTGCATATGAAAAGCTTTAAGAAAATTTCAATTTTTTTAAAGATTTATCTGGAATAGGTACAAATGAATTGCAAAATCTCGCCAATAACCTAGTCAGTAAGTATCCTGACAATTTGGAAGAGACGTTGAAATGAATTGGTGAAAACCTATTTACGTGCAAGCATGGGCCAAGATAGACTTAATGCTCTTGCGTTACTGCTATTGAAGCTCAACTAGTCCAAGAAATTAATTATGATGATATAATTGACGTTTTTGCGCGGACCAAAGAAAGGAAAAAGAAATTTTCAAATTGATTAATATTAAAAAAATGTTTATTATTTATCTGACTAAAGTCTATAACTTATTTATCTGTCATGTTTATTGGTTATATTTAAAAAAATATATTTGAATAAATAAAGTTATTTTAAAATTAAAATATTCGATCAAAATTAATGAAATTCCTTTTATCAAAAAGGGCGGCGCATCGAACGGGGCCTAGGCTGGTAGCAAGCCTAAATCCGTCACTGGCGTAGTTGGAAATGTTTACAGAAACGCGAACAGTTTCATATAGGTCTTTCCGTAATTCACAAATCGTTTTGCCAAGATATAAGAACTACAAAAGAAAACATTTTTAAATTTCGAACCTGATCGATACAAACAGTATTCAGTTTTTTAATATATAGTTAAATATAGTTAGTATCTCTTAGCAACTGCGCGAAATATACATCATTGAGTAATTCGTAGACGAGTAAACTTTTTTTATGCAACTATTTCAATTATAAATTGAGGTAGAAACTCTTCTATCTTTCAAGTTGGATCAAACTGCAAACGTTGTGCTAATTTGATTAAAATCGGTTAAATAGTTTATGAGTTATTTTATACGTATTAAGATTAAATAAGCTTGTCTAAAGATAGTTGTTAAAGTATAACATTTGACTTAAAAATAAGAGAGAAAATTCAAATTTAATGTTTTTTAGAAAATCTATACTTAATATGAAACTTATTTTCGTAACACTTATTTTTTATGTATATTGTATATTGTGAATATTAGTGAAATACAACTTAAATTTTCTTTTTCCTTTTTCAAATGAATTATTTATTTAGATCTACATATCTATTTTAAAAATTTTGAGAATCAGAATCAGAATCAGAATCAGAATAATCTTTATTCACATGAACCATACAAGTGGTATTTGAGCGCGTCGACATTTTTTAAACTACCACCGGATCGGAATCGCGTCCTCACACTGAGAAGATCCGGCGAAAGAAACTCAGCGGGCTTGTCTTTTTTTCAATAATAATATTTACAATATAATCTAGATTAAAATTACTAATTACAATCTGATT
>NJDD01001392.1:117266-134009 GCA_002245505.1 Calephelis nemesis | reverse complement strand
GTTTTTTAACATATAATTACTTTTATATGGAAGTTTTAGTCAAAGTACCGAATTAGTTTACCTTGTCGGGACTTTTCATATGTACCTACCTAAGTACTTACTTATTTTAAAAAAAAATGTTAAAGGTACATTTATTAGTATAATTTTATTTAGTTTTTAAGCGTTTCAATGTTAATAACTACTTAACAAGCTTCATGAATGAACAAAGTAATTTTGAATTAATATAATAAATTAAAATACAACAATTAATAACTAATAAGCAGTTTCATGTCGCTAGAAATCTCTTAATAGAAATAAGAATAATAAAACGGAGTCTGCTACCATGGATATTAGACTAAATAGTACTTAGTTGAAAAACTCTTAAATACTATAAAGCCAAAAAGCTTGAGAAATATTTAGAGTCTTCAAAACAATAGATCATTTAAATTTTGACAATCACAATACTGAAAATTGATTAGTTTTGTATTTTTTTTAATTTGAAGTTTTTATTTATTTTATTATTCAAATACCTTTAAAATTTGTAGCTTTGTGCAAAAATAAAATAAAATTAAACCGTTTCTTTAAAAAACAAATAGCGGGACACATTTGAGCGTTTCTTCTAGAAACTTAATTCTAAATTAGAATTGTGTTAAAATTAGAATTGTTAATAACGTTTGTAAAATACAGCATTATTTACACAACTAGTTAAATGAATGGTTTTCAAGGCGATACTGTATAAGTTATTGCATAATTTTGCAGTCTTATCTCAAACCAAGTATAGATTGCTATCAATGTACTTAATATAAATTTAAGGCCTATAAAGTTTAAACTAACCTATTTAAATGATTCTCAAGAGCTTTATGTCCTAGCATTGACATATTGAGGCAGACGATTTTCCTGTAGGAAAAAATATAAACTTACTTTTTAATTATGTTTCTTAATTTTTTATGTATATAATGTTCAAAGTTTTGTTAGGTATATCAGTTAAATCTATATTTTAAAAACGAATATAGTTTCTTCGTTTAGATTAATTTTACTGGTTTTTTTTTGGTTTAGAATAGTGATTTTACTTTATCTAACATGTGCTAGATTAAAAATAAATGCTAAGAATATTTGTTACTCAATTTTATATTATTTGCTTAGTTTTTTGAAATATTTTGGTATGCGTATTTGCTATTTTTGTTTTACTATTTTTTTTATTTACTATATTTTTATCAGAACCAAATACATATATAAATCGTAAGCTCTCGGTTTTGCAATTCATTCTTTGGATAGCATGTTAGTTTAAAAATATTTATTAATTAATACATAAAATAATTAGTGAAAGTAGCCATAATAATTACGAAGCGCTTTTATTTATGAAAACTTTTTTAAATATAAAATGGGTTCACAAAATCTTCCGATACACATGTTATAATTTATCTAAAACATTTGTGAGAGTAATGCTTATTAATTATATTCCAATGAATCGATATATTAGTAAAAATCACAATTTGTATGTTGTAAATATATGTGATTTTATAAAAAAATGACGTAATAAAATCACGAAACAGTTACGAAATCATCATAAGTTTTATTGGAAATTGATACTTGATCACGTTGAAGTAGAATTTAATACTTTTTTATTACAGCAAAGTTTGCCATGCGATATTGAACTTTATCTTTGTGATATACGATAGTTTTCAGGAAGGCTTTATAACAATTAATATAATATAACGTGTATATCATGTAAAAATAAATAAGAGCAAAAAATACCTACTGAAAAGCGCAACACATGACGTATTCGAACCAATCAGCTGTTTGTCGGCTCGGTTGCCCCGCCCATAGACAACTTTTCCTCCATATCGCGGAAAAATATTTACTTTTTTTGTTTCCAAATACGAATTCAAGCAATGGCTTTCGCCTTTCGTTCTACTCAATCAAGAAAGCTTTATTACGTATTCAGAGCAATTACTATCGATTTACTAAAATATATTATGACTTACATATTTTTATAATTATAATTGCGACACATAGAGCAAATAATATTTAAAGTGATTCATACTTACTTTCAAAAAAATACTTATTACAAATTTGAAAAGCAGTAACTAAATAAAAGCAAAAATAATAGTAAATTTATAATTAATAAGTTACATACACAAACTGATTAATAAAATCAAATAAACAAAATTCCATAAAAATGAAAAAACAAAGAAATTATACAGGTAAGTAAGCGTAACTTATTATATTTTATATAGGTCACTAACAGTCATTATACTATATGATTGTAATATAATACGACACTTACAATGCCTTATTGTATGAGGTGTTCGGAATTGTTTTCGTAAGAGTGACGCTGTTAATTAGCCGGCGTTTGCTGATTCATCACTTCAACGGCCACTGTAAGACGATATTTCACTGCAAATATCTATCCTCAATCCATGTATAACAAAATCACAATAATGTTCAGTCAAAGTTTCCAAAAACACATAAGTTCAATGTTATCTGTCAAAAGACGCGCGAATTTTTTTCTGTGGCTGTCAAACGCAGTGCGAGCGGACGCAAAAACGGCCATCCACGTCAGTTCGCTGACGTTCACTAGTCGCGACTCGGCGTAAGTCGAGGAGAAGAAGGCAGCGGTCTCGGCCAACCCGCCTTCCGTTCGTCTCTTTCTCGCGCAGTAATGCCCGCCCGTACCATTTTTACGGTTTAACCGACTCAATTCAATTCAACTCAACTCAATTGTCGTGGCGCAAATGCCTTTGAACTGGACGCTAGAGTGAGACATATAGCATTCGCAACCTTTTAGATGCTGTGAAAATATAATATTCAAATAAAGAACATGTATCACAGATTATAAATAAATCAGCACTTTTGATTCAATAAGGAATTGTGTGCTGATACAGTGCGTATCAATCAAGTATTTGTGTTACGTCAGTATAGAGCCTTAATCTTCTTTTAAGACGCAGCTGTGACTACGGATAGTGTTGTTTCTCTCGCGCCACTATCGTCCGGCATACATTCTAGTGGCGCGCGACAGAGAAATCCGATAAACGATAGGCGTTACCGATTCTCTCGGTTGGCGCTTCTGGGTGTGTAAAGTTTTAGGCCGAAACATGTAAAAATGCATCTTGAAAAAAAGTTATGTATTAAAAAAAGAAGCTTAGTGCGCAGTGGGGGGCATTAACGCCACCGGGAGGTGGTGAGCATAGCTTTTTTCGCATGCTATATTTTCGGGGGTGTTCGCGTAACTGGACAATGCATTATCGAGCCAAGCGATTGGGGAGCATCACCTTAGTGGGCCATTTCAACTTCAGAACTACTCGATTTGAATAGATCCAAGATCAGCAGGCTTTGTACTGTAGTGGTTCTATTCAGTAGATTAAGCAATAATGGTATCTGTCATTGATATTCCAAATGTTACATTTTTTTCTGTCATCATACTGATGACAGAAATATACAGGGTAAACTGGTAGAAAATGGTTACTGGTATTAAGTTTGCGGTACAAACATTTTATTGTAGAATATGATTACAAATATGTAAGTAGTAAATAATAAAAAATAAACTAACTGACAATATAAGTCAGGTAAAAATTTGATGATACAAATTTTTGAACTTCTTTTCTTAGGGATTTCGTATAGAATCACCTACTTATTATACTTCAATGACCTGATTGTGACAACCGATGTAAATACTTAACACATTTTTGATAACACATTTGTTTTCGTAAACTAATACTTAATTGAGATTAATAACTAATAATTCTTACTATTTCGAAATCCTGATTTGTTACATGCAAACAACTAAAAAATGGTATAGCCTCAACCACTAAAATAAAAAAATATTGCAATGTATCATGAGTATCCCTGAAGTGTAAAAGATAGTTCAGTAATAATTAAATTAGAAATTAAAAAAATAAAACGAAGCAATATTTATGTATTCATAAAAATTATAAAGTTAGGATTAAAAATGTAATTTTAATAATGGTAAGAAATAATATTTTAGATGAATGAAGTTTGACATATTGGAATGACTAGCGCCCGTTTTCTTACAACCAAACTTTTCAACTTTTCGCTCATTATTGTAAAAAATTATACTGAAGTAGATAGTTACATTTTGCAAATTCTTATAAACTCTACAAAGAGCAATATTTTATAGAAATGTTTAAAGTATTCAGTATATAAAAAGATATACGAATATAATAATAAGTAATTAAGATACACAGTTTGTAAAAAATATGTTTAATAATAAAAAATGGATTGATAACAAATCCTTCTTGTCCTGAGTGGAATAAAACATATTTACACTCTAACTACATATAAGTAAGTAAACTAAAACTGACTTACCTATCTAGAATTCTCGACTAACGCCCATTGTTAATAAAGTATTTCTAAGGATGGATTGGATTCAAGCAATCGATATAGCTGCGTATCCGCCGGCCTATCTTATACCTAATTGCCATATTTATCCAGTCCACAGATATGTTATTGGCAAGCGATAACATAAAAATGGATCAAAATATCAATCTTGGACAGCAAGTTTTGGATTAGGATTGATTATTAATATTGGCCGTAAGAAAAGACATTATTAAATTAGCGTTCGAAAAAGGGAAAATAATGACGATAATACGACATTATTTATATATTAGGTAATAATGCCAAATAAAAGTTTGATATTGACTTATAAACTATTTACTTACCATCTATCTTTATAACTGTCTATTTTTATCTTGCTATTTATCGTACATATCTTTGCTATCATTCAAAATCAAATTAATTACCCACTGTTGACTTTTATGCAAAAATTCTTAATTAATGGTTTTTTAAATCGACGAAAAATTAAATTTAAATTCCCCGTGTTGGTCCGGGCTCCTTTGCAGAATTGACCATCTGCCTTTCTTGCCAGGCAGCTCGTAAAAGGCGAGCATAGGCTTATCATCAATAACACCGTGACATCTGACTAGGAGGTAGAGTTTCGCAGCGACTCTCCCGGATTGGTACCACCGCCTAAACTATTCCTGTCGCCATAACGTCATGACGTGTTCCGGTTCGGAGGGTAAGGTAGCCGGTAAACTTACTTTTGCTCGAGGCCTAACATCCTGATCCTGCCTCAGGTTGGCAATACACCATTACCAACTTTGGTGTCTCTATGCGGCGTGAATTTCTTACCACCAGGAAATCCGTCTTCTTGTTTGCCTTCCTATAACATAAAAAAACGAAGTTCCGTTGTAATTGAAACTTTCTTAACTTTGAAGTACTAGGTATCAGACAGGAATAGCTTGTAAATAGGAAATAGAAACTCATAGCAAAACCTTTTTTTATATATCTGTTCTAAAAACAACAGTCTGTATATATTTGTTAAAGTTGTATATGTATATGATTTATTTTACTATTTTAAATATCGTTATTACCTAAATTTACCTTTAAACCTTTATTTATTGTCTATAATATACAAGCTACAGACGTGGCTCTGAAATTAAAATTGAAAAAAGCTTTTATTACGTAGATATATACAAAGATTCTTGTTACGGGTCTATATAATTCTAAAGACTACCACCAGATCGGAACGCGGCCACTCACTGAGAAGGTGCGGCGAAAGAAACTCAGCGGGCTTGTCTTTTTTCTTATACTACTTATCTAATTGATAAAAATTTATTACATTTACAAATAAAGTGCAGAGATTGGTATGACGAGCAATTAATTCCAAGCATATCTATCTTCTAAATATTCTGAAATCTTATAATATAACCCTTACCATACAATTTAATCTTAATACATTTTTTAAATGTATTAAATGGTAAGTCTTTAAATACTGTAAGTTCAAAAGTAAGAAACTTTTCGATCACAAATCCTCTTACAAATAAATGTAACTAAATTTCTAAGAGAGTTCAGTAACAAGCACATGGCACTCCTGTTTTTTCGTGCTTCTGATAATATAGTAATAATATAGTATAAAACAAAGTCGCTTCCTATGTCCATTTATATGCTTAAATTTTTCAAACTGCAAAACGGATTTTGGTGCAATTTTTTTATAGATAAAATGATTGAAGAGGCAACCCGTTTTATACCCGTGCGAAACCAGGGCCCGCCACTAGTAAGTGATAAAACTCAATCAAATATATTTTAGTAAATAGATCAGGACTCGAACAAATTCCCCAACACTTAGGTTAATTTCTAGCCTCAATAATCCTTATTTAGTAATAACATTAACATTATAAATGCGAAAGTTTGTGAAAATGGATTGATGTTTGTAACACTTTCACGCACAAATTACTTAATGAATTTAGATGAAACTTTATAGGAATATAATATGTACATCACTATATAATTAAAAAAAATATAAATTGATACATGCGGTACGCGGGCAAAAGCCGCGAGTAAAGGCTAGTCCGAATTCACGACTTTAATTTTCTAGCATAACAAATTCTTACTTTTATGCCTTCCAATTCCCATAACTTTCCAAATATTGGTCCGGGTCCCCTAAGTGGAATATACTATCTGCCTGTCTAATCTACTACGTCTTTCCCGAAGAGGTAGCCAGAGCCACAACCACGACAATAACGACTAGCCGCAATGTAACAGGTGGCAAGCCTATCGCCCACCGAGCACATACCCAATCCTGAGCAACCTTTTATTAGAAAATTGAAAAAAATTCTTCATTTTTTGCCCAACCCGGGGATCGAATCCGGGACCTCAAGAACTGATATCGGACTTCAGACCGCTAGACCACAAAGACCACCTAATCTGGCAACTAGTAAGAGGCGAGTATCGATAGCATGGATGATTATCAACATAACCACTGATCGTAAACTGCTGTGCAGCAACTTACCTAGGTAGGGATCCTCCGCTTTAACTGTTCCTGTCACCATAATAACACACATGTGGTGTCACCAAGGGTACGGCTGTCGGTAGAGATGTACGATAGGCCCAAGCCACGATTGTCTCTTGCTATCAAGAGATCCGTGTCTTTAGTGGTCTTATTATTGAAAATTGTCCCCGTGTTGGTCCGGGCTCCTTTGCAGAATAGATTATCTGCCTTCCTGCAAGGCAGCTCTCAAAAGGTGAGCATAGGTTTAAAACTAACACCATGGTATCTGGCTAGGTGTTCGAGTTTCGCAGCGACTCGCCCGGTTTGATACCACCGCCTTACCTATTCCTGCCGCCATAACACCAATGCTTGCGGTTGACGTGTTTCAATTCGGAGGATAAGGTAAACCAACTTTTGCTTGAGGCCTAACATTCCGGCCTCAGGTTGGCAAGGCATCATTACCACCTTTGGTTTCTCTAGGCGGCGTGAGTATCTCTCAATATTATAAAAAAATGGCATTAAGAAACCGTCTGCTTGTTTGCCTTTCAATATTATAAAAAAAATATAATATAATTTAAGCGCTGTAAAACCGCAAACTACCGACTCTAATAATTGCATTACGATATCGAGATTTTATAATTATTTTTACGATAGCTAATGATTTCTAGATAGTTTAATAGAAATTTTATCAACATGATACTAAAGGTTTTTGAGTTATCCACACTAATATTATTAACGCAAAAGTCTTTTAGTCTCTCTGTCTGTTGCTTTTTCACAGCTTTTATTAACCGCTAAATCGATTTTAATTTAATTCCGAGTTTAAATATAAGCTATTTTTTCAGGCAACAAAAAAAAATGGCTTTTTCTATTTTCTAAAAAAAAATTGCTCGGGATTGGATGTGTGCCCGGTTTTGCGATAGGCTTGCCACCTATCCCACTGTAGGACTTAGTGTCTTCGGCTAGTCGTGAGTGCCCTGGTTGTGCTTCTGCCTACCTCTTCGGGTAAATGGGCGTTAAGATTTTTTCTCTGTTTATTTAAATTAATCCCCAAAGGACTATAATAGAGGATGAAAGTTTGTATGAAAATCTTAACTATGTATCTATAATAAAGTCGCGGGCAAACAACTAGTAGTATTATTTTCATGTTTCCCGATGACATCCTTGAAGACGATTCGACCTCGGAATCACGACCTACCATCTATACTTACAAAATAACTTTCCTGACTGACTGATTTACAATCGACGAGCAAAATATGTTGGAGTTACAGCCATGAAGTTTGGTGAGTAGGGTCTTTTTATTGAGTAGACACCTACTAAAGACGGAATTTTGGAGATACTTTCCCTAAAGGGGTAATAGGGGTCGAAAGTTCGTATGCAAGACCGTCATTTTTAAGTCAAAAACCTAAAACTTTATTTTAGGGCTACTTATTAAATATGAATATATGTATTTAAACGTTTCTGAAAATTCCACCTGTAAGGGCGTAAATAGAGGTTGAAAGTTTGTATGAAAGTCCTTATTTATGGGTTATAATTAGTAAAAATATTAACTACCACTCGAGCAAAGCCTCGGGTAACAGCTTTTAAGTAAGGATTATCAAAATCAATTCGTTTTTGGCTTAGTAATCGCGTAACAAACACAAAAAAACATACAATTTCATTGATAACCTCTTTCTTTTTGGAGTCGGTTCTTAACTTGTTTAAACTTTTCTAGGTACTCTTCAGTAATAAATTTTAACAATAAATTATCTCTGGTAATCCAATCTCGTAACAAATTGATATTAAAACCTTTTTTCTCACGATATTTTCGTATTCGTATATTAGTTTCGAGAATCGTTAACGAAAGCTAATATTACAAGCTTTCGCATTTGTATTTGTAATTATTTTTAATAAAATTTAAAAAAGGGGAGGTTTCTTTATGCGACCGGATATTTTCCACATGTTCGATCGATTCGATGTGCCCGATTGGTGATAGGCTTACCACCTATCACATTGTGAGGCTTGCACCCTAGTTGTACCTCAGCCTATTACTTCAAGAAAGGGCTTGAAGACACAATTTTCCTAGTGTTCTTCCTATCTAGAATAAAGCTTCTAAATCTCTGCCTATCCGCTTATAAGATATATCCCTGTCCGAAAGGAGAGCAATAGGTCTAACACCCTGACCACAAGACATCATCTCACTTATAACACTTATTGATCCCCTGATAGTCAAAGGCTTCCGTAACATATAGATACCATAATTTTAAACTCGTCTTTGTTCTGTGGCTAGAAGACAGTTTACCAGCTACCCTGGCATTTTGACCATGACATGACCCTGACACGGTGCTGTTATGACGGCGGTGTCGATCCCCACCCAGACAATTGTACTTCTGTACGTGTAGTTCTCTGCTTGTATTGATAAATATTAGCTTTCACAACGTAACAAAGAACTGCCTGTACTTGGATTTCGAGCTATATCGTGAATACAAGACAAACACTTATTAAGGGTTTTGACAACAGTATTGCGGTTTGTTTCCCTATAATCAAATCGTTGCAGTATACAATTAGCAATAGATGCTATAAAGTAAATATATTCACGCCGATATCACCAAAGAGGTATATGTAAAGCTACAACCAAGTTACCAACGATAAGCCGAAGATACTATCACATTGTTAATATCTTCGGTAATGATACAACTGTCACATTGATCATGTCACGGAGAGAGAGCCGTCTCTCTCCCCGTATCAATCCGGCTTCGTTAAGAATAATATACCACCTGCCTCTCTGTCAGGCAGCTCGTATGAGGCAAACGTAGGTAAATTAGGTCACCACTAACGGGAATAATGGTGGTAGAGTGCTGTGTAACTTACCCGGTAGGGATTAACCACCTTACCTATTCCTGAATCCATGATTACTCTGTCATGTTTCGGCCAGGAGGGTAGGATTGCCGGTAGACTTGCACAATAGGCTTTAAATCGTGTGGCTTTGACATCTATGCATATGGTGTTTATAAGCCATATTTGTCTCTTACCAAAAAAGGTAGCAAACCGATCACCAAGGAGGCTTTTATCCAATCCCGGACCAATTTTTTTAGAGAATTAAAAAATAATGTTAAGTTGCCTAACCAAGTAATCGAAGCCGAGGCCTCATGGTATTAATAGCAATACCAACAAAACCACGGAGTTTATGCTAAAACTACGTATTATGGTAATTCCAAGAACCATAGGAAATAGGATGCCTCATTTCATCTCTATAATATCCGTAAGTCAACAGTATAACTCAATATTATCAGAAATACTACGAATCAGCATTAGCATATAATACAATAGTACTCCAACGATCAGCCGTTCTCAGAACACTACCATCAAACTAAGTAGCAGTTAAAGTAGCCAACTAGTCCAGGAATAGCAGATAATCTCATTTGGCCTAGACAAGGCGAACAGACGTCGATCCTTGGAAACATGTAGTAGTTTCTAAATAACTGGATGACGTCACAACTTTAAATCCAGCCAAGTTGAACCGGCCGAAAGTTGCCTTTCGGTAAATAATTGATTATGTGTACGTATTACGTATTGCTTTTTTAATTGACGATAGAGTTTGGGGATAGAATTTGTAATTTTGTATTAGATTTAAATAAAGCAGTTAACATTGTTTAAAGTTGTCGTAAATAATCATTTCAAAAAATACAATCATTGCAATAATAAAAATAACGATAGTATATAACAGCAGTTATTAACGACCATCTGCCTTCCTGCCAGGCAACTCGTAAAAGGCGAGCATAGGCTTACGGTCACTAACACCGTCACATCTGACTAGGTGGTAGAGTTTCGCAGCGACTCGCCCGGATTTGTACCATACCTATTCTTGTCGCCATAGCGTCATGGCGTGTTCCGGTTCGGAGGGTAAGGTTGCCGGTAAACTTACTTTTGCTCGAGGCCTAACATCCCGGTCTCAGATTGGCAACGCACCATTACCACCTTTCAGGAAATCCGTCTGCTTGTTTGCCTTCCAATATCATAAAAAAACGTACAAAAAATGAGTATTCCACGACTTCGCTAAGATCCCGGTAGTAGATCCAAACTTGGTGGCAATAGAATCACGAAAGTGCGCTCTTTCAACTACAAAAAAAAACGTTTTTTTTTCAGAGGAATATGGGAGAAATCGATTGACATTCATGAAAAATAATAGGAGTTGAACTTATATACAGATATCCTTTCTTCAAAGTTACTTAAAATGCAAACATGGTTTATTGTTGCCTTGTTTGCCTTCCAATATTATAAAAAAAAACCAATGACAGTTTAAATTTTTCTTTCTTTTTATGTTAAATGTATAAAAGAGCGTGGTTTTTGATACAAATATCTTAGATATTTCTAAAGAAAATAGAAAATATTTAAATTACAAATATAAAAATTAGTCAAACAGGAAAAAAACTGCAGCTACTAGCAGATTTTCGATGTCAAAAGCTGCAGTTGCCTTAAATGACATTATTTAAAATACATAATGCAACAACAACAAAATATATAACGAGGTTTTTACTTTAAGATGGATTCTTGTTATTCATTCATTTTCATATGCAATAACTCTAAATCCAACATAGCTGGAAAATGTTGTAATTTTTTTATTGTCTGATAATGTATAGGTACTAAAAAGCAAAGTATGTACCTAATGTTTGACATCAAAAAGACAAATCGTAAAAAAATAATAGTTTTAAAATAGAACTTATTTGAATACTACTAGCCAACCCCTCGACCTTGTATCGCTTGACATTAGTAGCTGCTAACTTTTGTATGGACAAAAGAAAGTTTAGTTTTCCCCACTTTCCTTGCAATTTTCCCTGATTTTATTTTTTATATTATGATATTTCAGACAATAGCCAACGCAACAAAAAAGGGATCAGCAAAATTCTTAGATCTGGTAGATCCGTTCAAGCGAATGCGATGACCACGAGAAATGGGGATTCATTTATATAATATGTAAAAGATAATATATAAATATTAGGTTGTCAGGTTGTCAAGACAGCACCGATCCCGCACCGTTCCCCGTGTTGGTCCGGGCCTCTTTGCAGAATAGACCATCTGCCTTCCTACCAGGCAGCTCGTAAAATGCGAGTATAGGCTTACTGTCACTAACACCGTGACATATGACTAGGTGGTAGTGTTTTGCAGTGACTCACCCGGATTGGTACCACCGCCTTACCTATTCCTGACGCCATAACGTCATGGCGTGTTCCAGTCCGGCTAAGGTAGCCGGTAAACTTACTTTTGCTCGAGGCCTAACATGCCGGTCTCAGATTGGCAACGCATCATTACCAACTTTGGTGTCTCCAGGCGGCGGAAATTTCCTGCCATCAGGAAATCCTTCTGCACGTTTGCCTTCCAATAATATAAAAAAACGTATTAAACCAACAAATACAATGCGGCAAAGTCATAAAATAATAGTAGATAGCAATGTTATTGCCACGAAAATACGTAATTGCAACCGTATTAGATCACGCCTCCCATATCTGGAGTCGGGCCGTTTCTAAAAATTAACAAATCTAGTTCAGCAATGGACAGTCTCAACTTACATATAAAGTTCTCGCTGCAAATTGAATGTTAGAAGCTTAATTTGCTTTCAAACTTGCTGCTTATTTGTTGAATTATTAGCTCTTGTTTCATTTTATATAGTTTAGAAAAGTGACAAAGAATCTCATAGTAAAACTAGCTGAGCCAGCACACTTCGTATCGCTACTACATAAAATTTGATGCTCCGATAGTAGCGCAGTTTGCCGGATCCAATACATTTCAAAATCAACGATTGCTTAGAAATAAAAAATTATATAAAAAAACATATTTCAGTGGACCAAATTTTAAATCTAAACCATTCTTGAATCCTCTTTAACACACATTTTTTTATCAATATTGCTCCTGCCGCCTAGCAGGAGTTCATAGACAAAAATACGAACACAAGAAATATACCTATAGGTATACTAGCTGACCCAGCAAGCTTCGTATCGCTTGACTATAATCTGTCAGATTTGATGTGAAACATTCCTAAATCAACAACTACTGATTATTAAAAATATAATGAAAAACAATTTTTTCAGGAGACCAAATTGTGACTCTAAACCATTCTCGAATTTCCTTGAACACACATTAAAAGTTTCATCAACATCGGCCCAGTCGCTTAGAAGTAGTTTAGTGGCAAACATACGAACACATGAAATATACATACTAAGATGTAAGCGTCGCCTTAGCACTGGTCATTGAGAAATCTAGTTCAGCAATGAATAACCTTACACGTGCAAGTAAAATTGTCGCTGCAAACTAAATGTTAGACTGAGGAACTTAATTTACAATTATTTGTAATTGTGTTAATTGCATTGTAATTGTATTAGTTGTATTGCAATTGTATTAATTTATTGTAATTGTATTAATTTTCGACCAAAGTCTGTTTGTTCATTGAATTGTTAACTATTTTGTTTTAATTAGAAAATGGAGAGCATCTCTTTAAGATAGACGCATCGCTGCACTACATATGTAGTATAAAACAAAGTAGCTTCCTCTGTCCTATGTCCCTTTGTCTGCTTAAATCTTTAAAACTACGCAACGGATTTTGATGTGGTTTTTTTCAATAGATAAAGTGATTTAAGAGTAAGGTTACTTATATGTTAAGCATAAACCCTACTAACGTTAGTTCTACAATAAATAAAGTCGCACGATTAGTAAAATTGTCGCTGCAAACAGACTATAGGAATTTAGAAACTTAATTTGCTTACTAATCGAGTATGTTTGTCCAAAAATCTAATAACTATTTAGTTTAATTATAATAGCGGGGTAGCCCAAGATGCTAAATGTGTAGTCGCATCTAATAAATCCGTGTATAATACTACTATTTAAATTATGCGCTTCGACCTTGCACTTTTTAATTTTATTTTTAAATTGGCTGACTTCAAATTTAAGCTAAATGAAAAATTATGTAATAACAACTTTATATATAGATATCTACTATATTCGGATTTCCGAAGCTTGACGAACAAAGCCGAAGCGCATAAGTTAAATAGTACCTACTACAATTTAATCTGACTCGTTTAACTATAATTTTAAGTCAAAAAAATTAGACAGACTACCTTGTTATTTATTTTATGTATTATGTATTACGTGTTTAAGCACGTTACGAGGTATCCATATCATAGTCTGACGCAACTGAGTAACTGTCCAAATGCGTTCTTTGGTCCCCTTACCATAAGATATTATACGAATAACTTTACGCATCAAAATTTTTGACAAATCAAATCAGTAACTAATAACTAAACACTTCCATATAAATTTGTTGCTGCAAACTTTGTATCTAAAAGACTGACAAACTTTACTTTCAAGTCTTATCTGCATTTTCGTTAAATTATTTACTTGTTTTGTTTCGTTTGTTTGTTTGTTTGTTTTCCCCGTGTTGGTCCGGGCTCCTTTGCAGAATAGACCATCTGCCTTCCTGTGCCAGGCAGCTCGTAAAAGGCGAGTATAGGTTTATCGCCAATAACACCGTGACATCAGACTAGGTGGTAGAGTAGGCCTAACATCACTGCCTCAGGTTGGCAACGCACCATTACCACCTTTGGTGTCTCTAGGCGGCGTGAATTTCTTACCATCAGGAAATCCGTCTTCTTATTTGCCTTCCAATATCATAAAATAAAATAAATATAACTCAGAAAAGGGCGAGTTTACAAATCTCCTTAGGGTTAGATTGCGTAGATTTTAGACAAAGTCATTAAAGTATCCGAACCCGCTAGTGTAGTAATCTTTTAATCCGAACTACTTTAATCCAACTGCTACTTTCTTGCTGCCCGTTATTCAGTATTTTGTTGGTTAGCTTAAGCAAGAGATTTAACATTCCACCTACTGGTAGCCAACGTCCTGCTAAGATTTCCATTACATTTGTGTTTCTGTCCTGAAAAAATCAATTGCTGTAAACACTTTGTGTCTCATAAACATAGTACTAAAGTGTTTAACATATTATGACAGTCATTTTAAACTGTGAAATAAAAGTTATGCGATATCCGAAGAATAAAACTAGCGTAAAATGTAGTTAACATAAGTATTTAGGCTCACGTATACGGTTAAAATATTTTTTAATGAATAGGCTTTTTGCCCTAAAAATAGGCTTTTTGCCTAATTACGTAAATCTCACACATTATTTTTTTTTCAATTTGAAATCCAAAGGTCAGTTGAACGCTGCTAGTCATTGAATACACATTTAAGAATGACAAATAATAAATATGATATATAAGTATATTCACGCCCATACATATCCCCGAAGAGGTAGGCAGAGACACAACCAGGGCCAGGCAGGACAAACTAGTGGGGGGTCCACTAGCCGAAGACACTAAGTCCACGTGATGGGTGGCAAGAGGCGATCAATGTAAAGTTATTTATATTTTAATATTTTTATAAGTATAAAATAAAATGTAAAATATGTATCAAATTATGTCCTCTATATTTGATATTTAATTTAATTATTTATTTAATAACAGGTTAAATTGTGGCGATTTTTATTACTTAAATTTAAAATTTCGCCAGATATGGCCAAAACATGGCTAACTTGCCCACTCAATTTTCTTATTAAATTTTTTTATTATTGAAATTGTCTTGATCCACGCTTATGCGTTGTGTGTTTCACAGCTAACTGATTTTAATACTTCTTTTTAGAAATATTTTTAATGATTCAAAGGTTGTCTCGTTTTATTTTATCATTTTATTTTATTTTTTCCCCGTGTTGGTCCGGGCTCCTTTGCAGAATAGAACATCTGCCTTCCAGGCAGCTCGTAAAAGGCGAGGATAGGCTTACCGTCATTAACACCGTGACTTCTGACTAGGTGGTAGAGTTTCGCAGCGACTCACCCGGATTGGTACCACCGCCTTACCTATTCCTGCCGCCATAACGTCATAACATGTTCCGGTTCGGAGGGTAAGGTAGCCGGTAAACTAACTTTGCTCAAGGTCTAACATCACGGCCTCAGGTTGGCAACTCACCATTACCACTTTCTTACCATCAGGAAATCCGTCTGCTTGTTTGCCTTACAATACCATAAAAAAAATCATGATCCAAATAGTTGTTTATGAGTAATACTTACTATTACATATTTTTTTCCCTTATGTTAATGACGTCTTTATTTGGACGACCTCGTTAATGAATATGAGGTCGTCACTACAACCTTTTTTTTTTGCATTATTGAATACAACTCAAAAAGTACAAGTAGAATTTTGGTGAGTCTGATGTTCACAAACTAAACTCATTTTAGATGTATGCTATTTCTTTCAAATGAAACAAAAATAAAAGAGATAGAACATTTCAGACATGTCACATTAGTCCGAATGTGTTAAATGTTTTTAATCAACGTTTTCTGAGTAATAGATTAAAAGCTATGTTAAAAGTCAGTAGAAACATAGTGTACTGACTAATCTGAGAGCACTTAATGTGTTTTGTCTCTTTCTATTACTTTCGTTGAAAGAAGATAATTATAACTTAAAATTAGTGAGAACGCAACAAAATTATCGCATCAAGTTTGGGACCATTTTGGAATAATTTGTTGTAAAAAAAGAATGACCAAATCGCGACTTGAAATAATTGAAATTGAGTTGTTTAATGATATAAATGACAATTAGAACTTTATCCAGAACGAAAAAACAGTACAATAATCTAGGAGCTTTGCAACTCAGGCATCACAAAGGCGACGCAATCAGATAAAAGTTGATTAATCTCTGTACAGAGTTCCGCTTCTTATTATAATAAACTAATTAATGATGGAGGCGAGCAATTCATTATAGAAGCAAAACTGCCTTCCGAACAATAATGATAATGAGTGTAATTAATTATAGGAAGTTGGTTCAAGACGTACCGAGGAGGCCGGGGAGACGGCCGGATACAGGCTCTATGTTTTTTGGAGGTGCTACTTTAAGCTCTGACTAAAAAGCTGGGGTGATTCACCAACTAAATACAAGAGACTGGACATTCGTGTGTCGGGTGA